>JBBPCW010243534.1:0-14883 GCA_037974425.1 Phenacogrammus interruptus
CGAGGGAAAAAAGAAATAAGAAACAAGAAACACAGGCGAGCTAGTTGTGGCTGGCCTAAGCTAAGCTAATCAGTAGCAGTGCTAGTGCTAATAGCAGATCAGTGTATATGATTGTAGAAGTTATTGAGACAGCAATTAATGTGGTCAGCAATTATTATGGTCTTAAGAGAGAAAAAGTTATTTTTCTTTTGACATCAGAAATATTTGATAGATTTTCATAATGAACACAGTTGTAATGTATATGTGTAATGTATATTAAAATCAAGGCCATTACAAGTAATGTAACGACATTACTCCTTCAGTTAACATAAAAGCATATGCTATAAAACATGACAAATTCATACAGATGACTGCTATTGCTGAAATTCAGAATGATATAACTCTTTTGTGTCATGTGATAATAGAATATTACCTGTAATCATGTCAGTCTTTATTTTGCTGAATTCACTCCCATAATTAACAGGTGAATAAAATCATGTTCCGTTAGACGCCTGCATACGTACCCCATTCATACCCAAACACTATGCCAGTTGTGGGACAGATGGGGCAGTCTGAGAATGTTAAATCTATCTTCTGTTATAAAAGAGTTAGCCTGATTTGTCTGGTCAGCCATCAAAGAAGGCCTGCAGTATTTAGGTTAAAATCTGTCACCTTTGCACTTATGTGTTTCTCGATCAAGGCTTTCCGCACTTCATTATATCATAAAGCTCCTAGCTCTTTCATGTAAGGTTTATGGAGCCACAGTGTGACAGCCATGTAGTTAGAGGACAAGGACATATGGAGGTGACTGAGATTAATGCCATTCGATCATTAATCTGTTACTGTTTTGACCGTCACTTTGGATAAGTCATTAATGTTCCCTGGTTGACAAGCTTACAAAAGGGCTAGCCTTGACATTCAACCCCCAAAGAACTGTAAAACTAACCTAATGGACCTTTATGAAATGTAATAGTTAGGTCTAGTTCTGACTGACCAGTATTTGAATGTAAATGTCATCTAAAAGCATTGTGTTGTTCATAGAAATGCCTAGTTAATGAACTGCAACAGTTTATGAAAGAATTATTGCACTATAAAAAATGACTTAAAATATCAAGGCAACTCGCTGCACAGATTTTTTTTAAGTTTATTCAACTTTGGAGCAAGTTGTTCACTCAACTCAAGTCACTGAGTAGTCACAGTAGTCAAGTCACATGTCTCTTTTTAGTTAAGCTAACACAGATTTTTTCGTTAAAAAGACTTGTAATGCTTTTCCCATGTTTCTCGATAACTTATGTCATGTGAATTTTTCCTGTGAGTTTTAGAGACTGTAGCAATAAAGAAAAATATTGTCAATAAAAATCAATAAACAAACTGAAGATGCATAAATAAAGATTCTCTTTTAACCTTTTTAACATGTAAAGGCTTTGGCTCTATTCTTTAAAATGTTTAAAACATTAAAACACCAATAAAATATAAAGTAAACAGTTTTTAGAACTGCAACTTTAGAACAGCAAATTTCAACACTGGAAAAAGAATGAAATTCAACACTGGATGGTCTGCCTTTCAACAATGTAAAAGTGTCAACAATAACATTCCTTTAGGAAAACATATTCCAATAAAAAAAATTAATTTAAATAAAATAGCACAAATTAATAATCTGAAAATACAAAAAATATTAATGCATAATCAACAATAAACATTAAATAAAAATGACATTGTACAACTAAAAATTCAGTTTAACAATCCCTTAACATTTTAACATTAAAATGCTAACATTTGTTTAATTCAAAAATGCTCACACCAAGATTTAAACATTCCTAACTGCCTTAAACAGTCTTAACAGCCTTAAAACATTCCCTTTCAGAATGTCTTTCAGAACAACTGCCTCCTCCAAAACAACAGCAAAGTTTATAACGGTAGACAGTGTGCTAGGGGTGACATCATCCTCGGCCATGACAAGAATTCCCATTTTCATCCCTCTGGCTTGTCTGTTGACTGAAGATGTGTCCTAAGGATACAACAAATACATCATTATTGTCACAAGGGAGCAGGAATGAATGGCCAAGACGCAGCCTCGTTATGTGGCAGAAGAGCCCGGGCGTGACTGGCATGCGAGAGCTGGTAAACCATGCTGTTTTATCGGAGAACACTCAACAAAGGAGTTGAGACTGGCACCAAATGAGCCCGCATTCTCACTCCCACACACAGGGGAACTAGGGGTTGCTCTGAAGAGCCTGAGTACCCACGGAACCTGATTTGAGTAGAGAGAGGGACACGTATCATGGAAGTATGTCACTTCAATGTTTGTGCGAGGAATGTATACCTGTTACCTGCTTTTATACCTGATGTGCAGTCATTTCCGGTGTCTTTTGACTACACGTGAACTGGTGTGCGTGACAGTACCCCCCACCCCTCCAGAACCAGCACCAGACGGTCCCGGCTGAGAGGACACCTGAAGACAGTAGTCCCGGATGAGTGAAGGGTCCAGGATGTTGCGTTTTGGAACACAGGATCGTTCCTCCAGACTGTAGCCTTCCCAGTCGACGAGGTACTGGGTGCCACGGCCATGGCGTCGGGAGTCCAGGATCTGCCGAACAGTGTAGACTGGACCACCGTCAATGATCCGAGGCAAAGGAGGGTCCGGAACCTGGGGAGACAGAGAGGAGTAGAAAACAGGTTTTAGTTGTGATGCCTGAAAAACTGGGTGTATTTTAAGAGAGGCAGGCAGCAGGAGCTGGAAGGTGACAGGGTTAATCCTGTGAGTGAAGCGGTAGGGGCAAATGAAGCGGGAGGTGAGGTTCTTGGAATCCGTGTGGAGATTGATGTGTCGGGTGGACACGTAAACCTTGTCACCGACATGGAACAATCGTCTCGGGAGTTGCCGATGACTGCACTGCTGGACATAATGGCGGTTGGTTCTGGTGATGGTTCTGGTGCTGCAATAGAACTGAAGCCCTGGATGAATCGCCGATAGAAATTGGTGAATCCCAGAAAATGTTGCAGCTGCTTAAGCGACGTGGGTAGGGGCCATGCATGCACAGCCTCCAGCTTCTGAGGATCCATGGCCACGCCCTGTGAAGAAACCACAAAGCTGAGGAACATGGTGGTGTGCTGGTGAAAGACACATTTCTCAAACTTACACAACAGCTGATGGGCCAGCAACCTCTTTAACACTGCCTGGACATGCTGGATGGGCTCATCCAAGGTCTTCGAATAGATGAGGATGTCATCCAGGTAAGCAAATACCCAACGGCCCAGCATGTCATGGAGAACATCGTTAATCAGCTGTTGGAAGTTGGAGGGACTGTTACACAAGCCAAATGGCATAACCAGTGTCTTGTAGTGGCCAGTGGGGGTTATAAAGGCCGTCTTCCACTCATCTCACTCCCTGATGCGGATGAGGTTGTAGGTGCTACGTAGATCCAGTTTGGTAAAGATCATGGCACCAGAGAGAGAGTCCAAGGTGGTGTTAATGAGTGGAAGTGGATGGCAGTTCTTCATGGTGATTATGTTGAACCCCCGATAGTCAACACACGGACACAGGCCCCCATCTTTTTTCCCAACGAAGAAGAACCCTGCGGCGGCAGGGGGAGGTAGACAGACGAATGGTCTTGTTGCAAATACATTTGGCAAAGTAGTCCTCCATCGCCTTCTGCTTCCCCGCAGTAAGAGAGTAGAGGCAGCTGCGGGGCGGTACTGTGCCTCGGAGGAGGTCAATGGCGAGATCGTATGGGCGATGCAGTGAGAGACGAAGAGCCTTGCGCTTACAGAAGACCCCTGCCAGGTCACGGTACGGGACGGGAACGGCCTGCAGGTCAACATTGGGAGCCTCGGACTCTCCTGAGCACGCTTCAGCCTTAGCCGTCATGCAGAGTTCTTAGCTAGTCGGCCCCCACTGAAGAATGCAGCTTTGGGTCCAGGAAATGAGGGTGTCGTGTTTGGGCAACCAGGGAAGACCTAGTATCAGAGGGGGAGAAGAGAGGTTAGTCTCATAGAACTGAATGGTTTCGAGATGGTTCTCATAGGACATTTGGATGGGACTGGTGATGAGTTGGATAGGGCTATTGGTGAGGGGCCGACCTCTGATGAGTCTATGACTGTGATTTTGACAGGCTGAATTAATGCCTTGGTCTCGATCCCCATCTGGGTAACATATTTGTAATCGATGAAATTGCCTGCCGCAGCTGAATCAATGAAGGCAGAGGTTCCGATATGTTTGTGACCCAGCCAGAGATCCACCTGTAATGTGAGCCTGGAGATGGTTAGAGGGCAGCTAGAACAGCCCATAGCACCAAGGGAGGGGCCCCTCTTTCTCACCTGGCTTGGCCGTTTCCCAGCCGCAGGGGGCAGACTGCGCGGTGGTGGCTCAGTACGCACACAAAGCCTCGTGATACCTCCGCTCAATATCAGGCAGGTGGTGGCAGCCGAACGGCGGAGATGGCGGGCTCCAGATGGTGATCGCGCCTGGAAAAAAGAGTGCTGGGCAGCCGCAGGTCGACCCGAAGGCAGAGCTGAACGATGCCCTCGAAGGTGTTGGGGAGCTCACGAACCGCCAGCTCCCACTTCATCCGAACACTGAGCCCCTCGTAATAGGCTGTACAGAGGGTGGCATTGCTCCAGGTGGTTTGGACCGTCAGCGCCCGGAACTTGGTTGACTCACAGACCAATCGCCCAACTGCAGATGGTAGAGACAGGAGTCCACCACCACCTTGCTCTCAGGGTGTTGGAAGGCGGCCTTGAATTGTTGGGTGAAGAGGCTGTAATTATGGGCCGGGGCCATGTTGGTTCTCAACACCACTGAAACCCACTCGGCTGCCTGCCCGGTGAGGAGGGACAACAGGAGGACGATCCTGGAATGGTCGGTGGGGTAACGCTGAGGCTGGAACTCAAAATCCAGAGAAAGGTTAGTGAGAAAAATGTCACACTTTCCATCAATACTGTTCCAGACTGTACTGGCCTGGGGAGGATCCATACTCTCAGCAGCCAGGCTGGGACGTGCCTGCTGCAGGACAGTAACCTACGTCTGTAGGTTGGCCACCTCCTGCTGCAGGCCAGTGATGTCAGCCGTCTGCTGATGTAGGATCTCCCACAGACGTGCCATGTCAGCAGCTGTCAGGGGCACAGACATTCTGTCATGAGGGAGCAGGAATGAACGGCCAAGACGCAGCCTTTTTGTGTGGCGGAAGAACCCGGGCGTGACTGGCACGCAAGAGCTGGTAAACCACACTGTTTAATCTGAGAACGCTCCAACAAAGTAGTTGAGACTCGCACAAAACGAGCCCGCGTTCTCATTCGCACACACAGGGGAACTAGGGGTTGCTCCGAAGACCCTGAGTACTCACGGAACCTGATTTGACATGCAGTCATTTCCGGTGCCCTTGGACTGCACGTGACCTGGTGTCAGGTCAGCTGATCTCAGTTTTGTATCTTTTTTTCTGAAAAACAACTAATTATATGACACCACCAAATATAATAGTTTTGGTGTGGATGGTATTCACCCTCCAAGATCATGCCTATTGTCATCCACTTTCTTCAGTCAAAAAGAAATTGTATTTTTGAGGAAGACATTTCAGAATTTTTCTCCATATAGTGGACTTCAACGGCACCCTGAGTTCCAAATTTCAGTATAAACTTCCAAATTGCAGTATAACTGCCGCTTCAAACAATCCCAAATGTGGCTGTAAATGATCCCAGCCGAGAAAGGGTCTTATCTAGCGTAATAGTTTAATAGTTATGTATGTTTAAAAAGAATGTTTTTCAAATACTTTGTATCCTCAAATACTCATCTTGTCTAACTCTGCATGAACTTTGTTTTTTCCAGTTCATACATAATGATATCGAAAATATCGAAAAACTTCCATATAATTTTCTCCATCAACTTCATCAAAAATCGACCTACATCGCTGTTTTGTTTCACCTTTTTATTAAGGGTGTTTGATCTTCTTTGCATGTTCACTTTGCAAACACTGGGTCTGTGGTCTGTACTTCTGCAGTGATGAAGCAATAATTTCAGGGAGTTGAGGGAGAAAATACAGTTTTTTGACATACCCTAACTATCCTGAATCGGAAAATACAGAGTTCGGGCAGAGTAAAACAATACAAGCATTTGAGGTTAAAATATATATATAAATTCTATTTTTTTCATGAAATTTAGCTAGATAAGACCCTTCTTCCTCAGCTAGGATCATTCACAACCGCATTTGGGATCGCTTGAAGTTATACTCGGTCCACCATTGAAATCCACTATATGGAGGAAAAATACTGAAAGGTTATTCTTGAAAAACTGAAAAACAAATTTCTTTATGACTGAACAAAGAAAGATATAAACATCTTGGATGACAATGGGGTAAGTACATTATATCTAAATTTTTGTCCTGAGTGAACTTCTCCTGTAATCATCAAAATGATCATAAAGAACTATGAATTTTAATGATAAATGCTAAATACAATCAAAAATAAAATTAAATCATAATTAACTTCCTCACAGTGTAAAGATTTAGTACTTTTTATATTTTCTAAGATGTTGTCAAGGGTTTGTATCTGCAGAAGAATAAAAGTAACATACTCACCAGACATTTTCTAAGAAGTACAGAATGATCTTCTCGGAGAAACAAAGGTAGACCTTCCAGAACTCCTTGCTTTCTGTCATTCACAACATTTGAGGTCTGAAAAATGGGTACCAAATAAAAATAATCGATTATAGAGTGTTGTGTAGTGTTAATTATTTTACCTTAACTTCCGATCGTTGTGTGCCAAAGCAGGACCTTACGAGTTTACATGTATGCTTAATATGTAAAGTAATAAAACATCTACATAAGAGCCAATGAATTGACTATTTTAAAAGGCATTTCCTGAACTATTAACATGTTACCTGTTGATCAAGCTTGTCAAGTAGATCTTCCATCTCTTTTCCAAAAGCCCCCTGTCTTGCTCTGTACAACTTCAGAAGTTGTGGTGCATGTTGGTGTAATGAAGATTTGAATGTATCCATGAGGTCCACATTGGTAATGCGTTTAAACTCATTACCAATCTGATGAGAGAGGTTTCAGCTATAAAATTGTTCAACAAACATGAAAACATCAGACGAATAACTTCAATCATAAAGACCACTACATCTTTAGTCCTCTTCTTTAGAAACAAGACCAGGAATTGAAATGAAAAATAATAAGTCTAGCTATCATTATTTAATTACAATTATGTACTAGCTGTTGAAACCGCTGTAGGTAACAGTCGGGCATTAGGACCCAGGCGAAGCTACATGGTGCTGCTTGTTAGCGAGTAACAATCAGAGCCCATTTAGTAATATTTCTCTGGTAGCGACGTTTGTACTCAGTTCAACAGAACAATACTATGAATAACTGTCAATAACTGTTCACTGCTTAACTTTACTTGTTTCCTTAAGTGAAAGGAAAGGTTTGGTGAAACGTTTTCCGCTCTCTATACACGCTAATTCCTTGCTACACCCCTGGGGGCTAAGCCCCACTTTTCTTTCCGTCCTAGTGACGTCCCTGGTGCTACTTCCAGCCCTATTTCTCCCTCTCCTGCTGCCTCTAACTCGACCAACACCTCTCCTACAGATATTACGATGACGTTCACCACTGCCACCCACATTCCCATGGGGCAAAGGGTCGAAATAAACACTTGTTTGTGCTTCGTGAACACTCTATGCTCTCAAGGCGTCAGCACTGCTGCAAAGCTGTACCAGGAGATGACCGAGCCTCTTTTCCAAAAGGCAAATATTCGTCTTCAGAGTCAGAATCAATGAATAACATTCACAAGACCTCATCACGGGACTTTTTATTACCCATTTGGCATTTTTCTCTCACAAGTCTCAAAGCTTGCTCGCATGCTACGCACTGAGCTGCACTCTCTGACTGCTCCCACACAAATGACTGAGACTCAGTTCCACTGTTGTTTGCTCGAATATTTTTGATTTTGAAGTTAGATTTTCAAGATATAAAATCGGGATTACAACATATTTCTTCTTATTAGAACGTTCATGCAAACTTAAAATAATAAACGTGACCAGTGATGCTACATAACTTATGACTTTCAAAACCAGGTAAAAACACACAATTGTACATTTTACTGCCATTAAAACTCAAACAGTACATATATTGGCAAGTTGTAAACAATGTTAAATGATCACGCTAATGTTTTACAAACACTTTAACAATATAATAAATATAATAAAATGAATAAATCTACTTATTTTGAACAATGACGTTTTAAAATTTCCAGTTTGTTCTGATCTCCTTCTGCACTTTTGACCGATGATCAAAATGGCCCTACCATTCCATGTAAGCTTCAACGGATGCATGTTACAGCGCGCATGCGCCAACTATCAAATCGACTTGTGCTTGTAAACTTACACGTGAACATCCAGTCAGCAGTACAAATTAAGTTGGTCAGATAAATTTTGAACCAAGTTTTATTAAAAGGCATTTCCTTTTATTACCGTCCTCCGTTATCAGGCTGTAGTTAGCAGTAGCCGCATGTCTAACCTCAAAACGGGCCTAGAACTTGTTCAGCTCGTTGGTGAATGCGGAATCGGTGCTGATTGTGGTGTCCTTGGCTTTATAGTCCGTGATGGTGGGCAGCCCCTGCCACATACTCCGTGTGTCACTCCTGGTGGAAGTGAGAGTCCACATGCTCCCGATACCGGCGTTTCGCATCTCTCACTGCGCGCCGAATGCCATATGAAGCCGCGTTGTAAGTGGCGATCAGATGTTCAGGGAGTTCTTGCCATATTAGTGAAGTGAGATGGTGTTTTGCAACAAGAAAAATAGCGATAATAATAATAAAATATTTCGATTATACAATACTATGTATTGATCTGATTAACATTTACATTAAATTAAATTAATTAATATTTAAATTAAAACTTTAAAAAATAGCTAACAAAACATGCCAGACAGAGCGTGTCAGTTATACCTGCGTTCCCGTAACCTAGCAAGCTATTATGACACTGATATATTATGAAGAAGAACTGCAGAAAATCACTTTTCATATGAATAAAACATTTAAAGTGGAAAGGATTTTGGACATAAAGAAAGTGGGTAAAAGATATATGTATGTTTCATTCAACATGATGAGGAGTTTTACATAACACTGCCTTGCGATTCGTCTCAGAGCCTGTACACAGACAATGAAATTTCTAATTACAGAACTAAGCTTGCATGGTCACTAATACTGAAGGGTCCGTGGGAGGCTGGTTTAATAGAATTTCCGTACCAAAGGTCATGGGAGATTTAGTGACAAGGACGGTGTGATTATTGTTACTGATACATTTTCTAATCATGGCGTTAATTCACATAATGTCAGAAGAGTGTGTCAAATCAAAGTTGGACCTGTTTACAGTCTCCATGACACAAACCGCTATAGATAAAAACACACTTTCTCAAGTGGATGTATCATTGGGTGATCGTCTGGTTGCACAAAGCTCAAACACATACACTTATCATAGTGTCATAAAATCGGTGTTCTCAGCAGGACTTTTTTACAAAGACACTGCCGGGCACATGGATGCCACCGACCCGGCAAGCAATAATCATTAATCATGGGCAGCATTATCAGATGCCACCAATGTGATAGAATTATTGGCTCCAATCCACAACAATATATTTTTAAAGAAAAGTTAATGCTGTACGGTGTGGACATTAAAATCAGATTTACCTTTACAAATTATGAATTTTGTTTAACATGAAATGATGCTGTACAGTACAAAATCTATATTGCTGTGGTCTCATTTGTTAAAAGAGTTGACGTATCACCTGCTGTGAGATTAGCTCATGCTCAAGCGTGGATTAGCCCATGCTCAAGCGTTCTCTGTTACCCCAACCAGCTCCAGTCTGGCTGGAGCAGTCAGCAGTTGCTCCAGCCAGACTAGCCGGCTTATCAGTAGCAGCTCCAGTCCGTCCAGCCACCTTCTCAGCAGTGGCTCCAGTCTGCCCAGCCACCTTCTGAGCAGCAGCTCCAGTCCGCTAGCCTCCTTCTCCAGAGAACCCTCCATAGCTCCAGTGTGCAGTTCATACCCTGAGGCTTCGGTCCCAGTGCCAAGACGGCCTCCCATGCCGGCCCTGCAGCAGGTTCACCTTCTTCTTCCTGGGGTCCTGTTTCCAAGCTGCAACCCCTGCACCAGCCTGCAAGACTTCAGGGCTGGCCTCTGCACCAGCCTCCACAACTCCAATGCCGGTCTCTGCACTGGCCTACTCGACTCCTGCGCCAGCCTCTACACCGGCCTCCGCACGAGCCTTCTCAATTGCACCGATGGTCTCTGCACCGGCCTCCTCGACTCCAGTGCCAGTCTCCGCACCAGCCACCTAGACTTCAGTGCTGGTCCTGCACCGGCCTCCACAGCTCTAGGGCCAGTCTCTGCACTGGCCTCCTTGACTCCAACACCAGCCTCTGCACCAGACTCCTCAACTCCAACGCTGGTCTCTGCACCGGCCTCCTCGACTCCAATGCCAGTTTCCGCACTGGCTGCCTCAGCTCCTGACTCTACACTGGCAGCCCCAGCTCCTTACCCTGCACCAGTCTCTGAACTGGCCGCCCAGACTCCAGCTTTGTCCACACCGGCCTCTGTTTTTGTGCAGAGTTTCCTGCATTACCCACCTCCTCCACCACAGCCTTAGGGGATAGAATTCATTTTTCCTTCGACCCCCCCACTACTGCTGTTGTGTGGGCTTGGAGGTCTATTTCAGTGCCCCAGAGTGGCGCCTTTAGCGGGGTCCTGTCATGGTTCCTGCCAAAGGGAACCGCCTATGGGAACCTACTATGGGTTGTCCTCTGACCTTGCAGGTAACCTTAGTGGGCATTCTTATCTCTATTTAGGCTGCAGTTAAGGACTCTAAGCTGAACAGAGTTTAGGAGTCAGTATTGTTTTGTTTCCCCATTGGTCCTCAGTTCTCTCCCCTTTTGTATTTAAGATGGTCCATCCTTAGTTTGGTTGTATCTTTTCCTCATTTCCTCGCTTATGTCCTCCTCCTTTTTACAACTGGTTGTTTTTGTGTCTTGGCCTCTGTAAATTTTTTGTTTGCATTTGTGTTCTGTTTATTATTAAATATTCCTCCTCATGAAAGTCTGCACCTGTGCCTCCTGGACAGGACTGATTTGTGACATAAATATTCGATTGACAGGGCATATTAAAAAAATTGTACCCGCAGGCATCCGCGTTTCCAATCAAGAAAATGTGTTTTTTAGAATACTTCCCAAATCTATTGTAATAGGCATGGTAGATAATGTTGTCTTTACAGGTACATATGATAATTCTTGGCTGTATATGTAAATGGTCAGCAATTTCCAGCTAAACCCTTACAACCCAGATACCTGGAGAGGTCCGCTTTGCATGTGTTCTACCAACCAGTTCTAGCAACCGGCAGACATCTAAAAAATAGGTTGTTAGCTATCGACAAAGTTATAAAAAGTGTGCAATTTTCAAGAAAAACAAGCCTGCCCACATGGCCACGCCCACCTCCGCCATTAGTCACTGGCATTGTAAAACGCCCATTTCCCATTTTGCCTATATCTCCTAAACCATATGGGATAAATTTGAAACTCTTTCACTTGCTTATTTCATGGCCCCACCTATCCTTAATATATATGGCCATATATATGGTCTGCCAAATTTTTCCGCCATTTTGAAAAAAACAGAAAACCTGCATAAGTCAACTACTCTGAGGCCGTTGCTGCGAATCTCACGAAATTTGGTAGACATCATCTACATAGCAAGGAGACACCAAAACTTCAAGCAGATGTTTGATTTATGAAATGGTGTTGATGTTACGTGCCAATAAATGCCTTGGGCGTGGCCAGCAACTACGCTAAAGACAATATCTTCCCAGAACAACATTGTAACATAACCAAACTTGGAGGACTATACGTAGACATGATGTTTTGGACAGTTGCAGAAGATGCCACAGTTCGGCCAATAGGGGGCACTATAAATTTCACATTTCTATATCTCAAAAACAGCTTAAAATCAAAATCCAAAATTTGGTAGACGTCATGTCGGGCCACTCCTGTGTCCATCGCTGAAAGATGGTAATGATTAATAAAAGGGGTGTGGTCCATTTATTCTGATATTTCCATACGTAAATTACCACCCAGGGCCTAAATTAAACAAGTTTTGTAGAAACAATTTGGGGAATTTTTCGGGTCTGTGTGTCAGATCACGAATACCCGAAATAGCACATGTGCACCAGTAGGTGGCGCTGTAACGAGCCCATGTATGTTTGCGATCACATCTCTGGAACATTAAGGGCCACATTCAAAATTCTTTCAATTCCTTATTCTCTGGAAGCTCCTGCATCAAATGTATATCACCAATTTCCATATGGCCACACCCACTGTCCGCCATTTTGGCTAAACCGCAAAACCTACAAAAGTTAACTTGTCCAAGGTTGTTTATCCGAATGTCACCAAATTTGGTATACGTCATCTACGTTGACGGCCGCAAAAAGTTACATAAGTGGATTTTTGATTCATGCAATAGTTTTGATGTTATGTGCCAATTACTGTAGATCGGGTATGGCCTAATTTTATTCTGAAGCCAATATCTTCAAAGGTCAACATCCTAACATAACCAAACTTTGGACCAAAACAACACACAAGAATTTTTGGACATAGCAAAAGATGGCACATGTTCAGCACTAGGTGGCGCTCTCACAAGGCTAATTACGTTTTTGGTCATATCTTGTTAACCGGGTCACATAGACTGAAAATTCTTCATGCGACTTGGATTATCCTTATCCTATGGATTATCCTTAATATCATCTATATGGTCCCGCCCACGTGGCCACACCCATTTCCCGCCATTTTGGCTAAACCTCAGATCTTAAAGTTAACTTGTCTGAGGCGGTTTATCCCAGTCTCGCCAAATTTAGTATACGTCATCTACGTTGACGGCCGCAAAAAGTTACTGAAGCAGATTTTTTATTTATACATTCGTTTTGATGTTAAGCACGAATATATATTAAGTGGATATGGGTTATATTTACTGTGAAGCCAATATCTTCAAAGAACAACATCATATCATAACCAAACTTTACGCAGACATAATGTTTTGGTACAATGCAAAAGATGGAACAATTTGGCCTATAGGGGGCACTATGAAAGCCACATTTCTATATCCTAAAAACAGCTTAAAATCGAAATCCGGAATTTGGTATACGTTACCATGGGGCATGTCTGAGTCAATCCATGAAATATCTCAATGATTGATTAGAGTGGGCGTGGTCTATTTGCTCAAACACTTTCTCTTTTTCAGGGTCAAAGCACGAAGCCAGTCATTACTTTCAAGCCAAATTCTTCACAGATCAACATCATAACATAAACAAACTTGGTACACTACATATGCACACCGAGTTTTAAATACCTGCAAGACAATGGATATTTTGTTCCATAGGGGGTGCTATAACTTACATGTATACATTTCCAAACAACCTCTTTGACATCAGTTCTTACACATCTGTGACTGCTTTTCTCACTGGACGCATTCGTCCGACCTGATTTGCTCGTGCTCGAGGGCGCCCAGGATAGGGACCGCGCCGTCGCTTGGACCCTTTTAATAATGGCTTGCAGTTCTAGTTAGGGGTCCAAGCACGAAGTGCGTAGAAACCTATTGTTTTCTACTGTTCATTATTATTAGGGGTCCAAGCACGAAGTGCGTAGGAACCTATTGTTTTTCTACTGATTATTAGGAGTCCAAGCACAAAGTGCGTAGGAACATATTGTTTTAATACTGATTACTATTTTTTTCTTCCCTACGTAAAAGTCCGGCCAGGGCCTAAACCGCATAAGTTTTATAGAAAATTTTGGGGGACTGTTTAGGTCTGCGTGTCAGATCACGAATACCCGAAATGGCACATGTGCACCTGTAGGTGGTGCTGTAACGGGCCCATGTACGTTTGTGCTCACATCTCTGGCACTGTAATAGATAATCAAAAAATTCTTTCACCTCCTTATACTCTGGGAGGTCCTGCATCAAATGTATATCTCCGATTTCCCATAGGCCACGCCCACTGTCCGCCATTTTGGCTGAAGCAAAAAACCTACAAAAGTTAACTTGTCTCAGGATGTTTATCTGAATGTAGCCAAATTTGTCATACGTCATCTACGTTGACGGCTGCAAAAAGTTACATAAGTGGATTTTTGAATCATGCAATCGTTTTGATGTTACATGCCAATTACTATAGAGCGGGTGTGGCCTATTTTTACTCTTAAGCCAATATCTTCAAAGGTCAACATTGTTACATATCCAAACTTGGAGCATATAATATTTTGGCCACTTGCAGAAGATGGCACAATTTGGCCAATAAGGGGTGCTATAAATTCCACATTTCTCAAAAATGGCTTAAAATCAAAATCTGACATTTGGTAGACGTCATGTCGGGCTACTCCTGAGTCAATCGCTGAAATATGTTAATGATTAATTAAAAGGGGCGTGGTCTATTCACTCTGATAATTTTTTTGTATGTAAATAACCACCCAGGGCCTAAATTGAACAAGTTTTATAGAAACGCTTTGGGGAACTTTTCGAGTCTGCGTGTCTCATTACAGATACGCAAAATGGCACATGTGTGCCAGTAGGTGGCACTGTAATGGGCCCATGTACGTTTGCGCTCACATCTCTGGAACATTAAGGGCTACATTCAAATTTCTTTCAATTACTCATTCTCTGGAAGCTCCTGCATCAAATGTATATCTCCAATTTCCATTTGGCTACGCCCACTGTCCGCCATTTTGGCTAAATCGCAAAACCTACAAAAGTTAACTTGTCCGAGGATGTTTATCCGAATGTTGCCAAATTTGCCATACATCATCTACATTGACGGCCGCAAAAAGTTACTGAAGCGGATTTTTGATTCATGCAATCGTTTTGATGTTACGTGCCAATTACTATAG
>JBBPCW010243742.1:0-14882 GCA_037974425.1 Phenacogrammus interruptus
TTCATCCAAGGCTTCTGATTTGGGTATGTGGTGATCTGTTTCTGAGTGGTAACACTGTCTATGGTGGTGTTAATGTAGTCCAGAACAGAGGAGGAATAATTGTCAATGTCCGTGTGAGAGCCACAGGTGGCCTGTAAAGCAAACATATTCCAGTCTGTGTGTTGAGACCTGTCCTGGAGTGTGAGGTCAGCCCCCGCTGGCCACACTTTGATGGTCCTCACTGATAGCTTCACACGGCTGATGAGGGGGGAGTAATTGGGGGTGAGAAACAAAGAAAGGTGATCAGATTGTTCTAAGTGAGGAAGGGGGGGTCACAGCATAGGCTCCAGCCATGTGTGTGTATACATGGTTCAAAGTTTTGTTTCCTCTGGTGTGACAGAGAACGTTTTGGTGAAACCAAAACCAATTTGGTGAAATCTGCAAACTAGATGAAAATGCATCTAGTTTGCAACTGGACATGTTAACAATATTGCTTAACTCAGTTTCAGACAGAGGTATAGCAGTTGTTATATATAAAGAATTGAAAAATTGACAAGTAGTAAGAAAATAGATTTAGGATTGTAGAAAGAATGAAAGACAGAGAGAGACCCAAGGATGTAGGGGCTTCATGAGAACAACAGATGAGATGGCCAGAAAAGGTCAATGAAGTGGAGGAAAGGAAATGAAATGCAAATCAGACAAATCTCAGTTAAGCCTCTCGTCCTCCTCATGTCAGAAAACAGCCCGGTAGGCCATAAGCTGCTTTAAGCCAAATGCATTAAAGCATCGTAAAGGAAGGTGGAGGAAAGGTAGCAGGGACCATATAACATTTTGTCATCTGTTTAATGCTCCCCCCGTTTTCTATTTATGGCAATTAGATTAGATCAGATTAGATTGACTTTATTAATCCCACAATGGGGAAATTCCTTAGAAACAGCAGCAGTAGTGAGAAAGACAGTTTAACAGGATCAAAAGTAACAATATAAGTACAAAGAAAAATCTATAGAAAACAATAAATATAAATATATGTAAAGATATAGGTAAACAACATATACACAGTGCAAGTTAAGTGGATGAACAGGGAAGGGGCATTGACTAGCACCAGCACTGAATTTCTGCAAGGATTTTTACAAATGTCTCTCCTTCTTGGGTCTAGATCAAATGATGGTAGTCTATTCACTTTATCTATGATAAAGCAGGAGATATTAATCACATAAAGCTAGACACATGTACCCAAAAACTCGCAAATCAGTTACCCTCTGACTAGCTTGCTAGCTTTATGACCAAGAGCAACCAAATATAACCAAATATAACCTTCTGGATGCAAACAGCTAATCCATGTGTACATAGTTCACATGGATACAGATCATAGTTTTGAGGCTCATTAAAAAATATAACCTTTATGTAAACCTCTGTGATGTGAGAGAGAGAATGAGCAAATGAAGTTTCTGTAATAGATGGTTAGGTAGGGAATTGGGGCACACTGCAGTGATGGGAAATGATGGAGTAGCTCACCGGAATAAAAGCCCTTCATTCAAACAATGACAGCATTCACTGAATTGGATCAGTTTCGTTTGAGAGCACTTTAATGACTGAAGCAGTTGCCAGGCGATTTGGGTTAAAAAGTTTTGGATCACATTGTAGGTATAATTATTGCAAACCACAGAAAAGCACACCTGTTTTGGAATAATGATAATAATAATCTTTATATGTTTAGGCATATATGCTATATACTATATGCTACAGACCAAAAAACAGTTCTAATCCTTCTTTACATTACTGTTTTGATTGACTACCCAGTATTGTGCCTCAGCTGTATTGTGGGCAGCTGGTGGCCTAATGGTTAGGGAGTTGGCCCAGCGATCAATAGGCCATGGATTTGGCAGCACTGAGGTATCCTTCCTAGAGCTGAAGATCTCTGCCCAAACCCGACGGGTTTGCTTGGGTTCCAGCTAGATTTCTATCATTTTACACGGGCTCGGGCTTGCGCAGTAAATGAGTGGTCAGGTGATGCGTTTCGATTAGCGCGAGAAAGATGTGAAAATGGATGCTGAGGAGGTGAAACGGAGACTAGCCTCTGGTGACTACATTTTGGTTGCACCGGCAATGAAAGCAAAGTCTGAGGTGTGGAAAAGTTTTGACCATGTGCATAATGAAAATAATGAGTCAGTGGGTTATGTAAAATGCAAAAGATGTCACATTTTGTTAAAGTATGACAGCAAAACAACAGGGAATTCGTCGCTGATAAGGCATGTTGATCGAAGCTGTCCAACACCTGCCAGTGCCCAGGATCAACCTACGATCAAATAATTTGTTACAGCATTAAAACCCATCCCTGCAAAGGTGAAACAAATGGTGATGGAGAAGTGTGTCAGCCTTTGCTGTAAAGACATTAGGCCTTTTAATATCGTAAATAGCGAGGGGTTTGAAGAGCTGGCGCAAGATCTAATTAATGTTGGGGCAGCGTATGGGAGGGTTCCCGTAAACTCTATTATTCCCCACCATGTGACAATTGCGAAGAGGTGCACTGACATGGCAGAAGAAAATAGTAGCTTTAGTACAGAAACTTAAGACTTTGTTGAAGGATGGCACAGTCGCAATGACCACAGACATGTGGACAGATGATTATCGGAAAATTTGTTATTTGACAATCACATGTCATTTCATTAGTGAGGATATGGAACTGTTGAATAAAACCCTGACAACTACAATATTCCTTTTGGAAGAGGCAAAGACGGAGGTAATTATCAGACGGGAGATATTGAAACTACTGGTTGACAAAGTTTGGCCTTGACGCCTCTTCTCTTAAAAAAATTGTATGGGTGACCGATGAGGGGGCAAATATTAAACTAGCTCTGCGGCCATACCAGAGATTGGACTGCATCGACCATGTCATTAATACGGTATTGCGCCATGGACTCGACATTGCCGACGGTGCTCCGGACATTGGAAATTGCATTTCTGCTGCTAAATCATTAGTGAGGTACGTTAAACAGTCAGGGTTGGCTGCGCACCTTCAACAACATTGCTGCAAATGGGAGACACTCGGTTCAGTACGGTGTACCTCACACAGATTTCTATACAGGCCATTTATCATGAGCTCCATGAAAAGCTGGAGGCACGAGGGGAGAAGGCGTGCATTGAAAAAATAGCACTGGACACACTGGGCTTTTTGATAGACTTTCTGAAGCCGTTCTATAAAGCACAGCGGGAACTTGAGGGAGACAAATATCCAACACTTAATCGTGTGTGTCTCTGGTGTGAGAAACTGAAACACCACTGTCAGCCCAATGCCCTGGACTCCCCTCAGCAAGCTGTCGTGCGTAAACGGCACGAAGACTGGCTCGCGTGTAAAGTGATAATATCGCAACATCCCTCTGGCCAAAATTTAACCAGTTGAGAATGTTGTCACACTCAGACAGGAATGCCGTACATGCTCATGCTCGCACTCTTCTGCAAGCCATGGGTGCAGGTGCACCAGATGTGGAGAGTCGAGACCCATAGCTCTCCGGAGTCAAACCCACTACTCCGGCAAAAAGAGCTAATTTTGCGGAATGGGAAAATGTACTGCAAGCTGACTGGGAAGATGACGAGGTCACTCGCTACATTGCAACGGCTGTCATGGAAAATGAAATGGATGTTCTTGGCTGGTGGAAGATAAACAAACCATCCTACCCAAAACTTGCAAAATTAGCCAGATCAGTACTATGCATCCCAGCCAGTAGCAGCAGCGAAAGAGTGTTCAGTGCTGCTGGACGCACCATCAGTGAATGCAGGACCGCGCTAAAACCATCTACAGTGGATTCAATAATTTTTCTCCACAAAAACATGTAGCCTAATCTTGGTGAGTAAAGGTTTTTTAAAATTATAACAAAATATTTATTGAGTCTTAAATGCATAATATAGACAGAGGATGTAGCCTAATGTTGGCTTTCTTTTATTAAATTTCAGCTGCTGTTCACCGTTGCGGAGAGAAGTGGCGGGGCAAATCCCGCGGAGCCTTTATCTTAATTTCGTTATTGCCAAATACCCATCTTAATTTAGAAATTATCTTAATTTAATTTGTTAAGAAAGACCATTTTTTATTGTCACGTTGGCCTATTTGTAGGCTAAGTGAATGGCTAGGCCTATTTAGAGTGCTGAGATGTTAACGATGTTAACAAAGGACTTATTTTATTTCTTTCTTTTAACTTCCAAGTGGCCTATAGCCTACGTTAGTCATGAATAAATGATGTTTAAAAAATCTATCAATGACTCATTCTTGACAAAAGGCACGTGAGCTGTGTGCATGCGCACATTTGAATAACGTCGGGCTGTAAACGGGTTCGGGCTTTTAAAAAGCTCTCAGTCAAAATGTACTTGTCGGGCTCGGGACGAATTCTGTCGGGTTCAGGCATTACAGCTCTAATCCTTCCGCACACACTGCTCCACGGGCCTTGTGTTCTTGGATGCCTGCTGCTTCACTTGGGTGAAAGGGTTAAAGGCAGAGAATACATTTCATGCTGTTCACACTGTGTGCTGTGGTGAGTTCAAGTATAACAAATACCTACTTTACACATTTATTCAATTCAATTTTATTTATATAGCGCTTTTAACCATGGTCATTGTCACAAAGCAGTTTCACAAAATGAAATACATTGTTGTGTGTATGAATGTGTGTGAATGAAATGCCTCTGATAAGCAAGCCAAGTGTGACTGCAACATGAAGTATTCCAGAATGAAACACATCTGATTACTGTTTCTACAGGGGAACAGAATGGTGAGGAAAACAAAATGTTAAGACTGACTGGCACTATCATACCAGAGCCTCAATATTATGAAATCTTAAAAGAATAAGAAATAAAACATTGTAACATGTAAGCTAAGCATCTTTTGCTGTGAGATGACATCACAGAACAGGGAATCGGGGAGGGAATGGTGCGAGCTGCCAAGATATGTAGACACTACATCTGTACACAGTTCTAGCTATCTAGAACTATATTCCATTGTTATTGGGTTTTCGGGCCCTGAATAAAAATTCAGTACTTTTGTGTGTTGTCTATGGCTGAGGTAAAACCTTGGAGGGGTAGTTCATCTAGGGTGACCTTATGTTTTTCAAAAAAAATGGCAGGAGTGTGTCAGGAGAGGGGAACAACACAGACAACAGGGAGTAAATGTCAATAAAAAAGCCAAATCCCAGATGTTTTGGGCAACGTAGGCTTGTTTTAGGTCCCATAACGTGCACAATGTGTCCCTAGACCAGGGCTGTTCTAGAGGAAGGGTGTCCAAGACAGTTTGGGTAGTGTATCTCCTCAGAAACTCCAACAAAATTTGGCAAATGACAAGTTTACTTGTGTGTGAACAAGGAACTCACCAAATTGTGCTGGACACCCACCCTCCAGGGCCAGAGTAGAGCCCCAGTGCACTAGCCACTGGTCCTGGAAATATATACCCTTCCAAGAAGTGTAACTTGAACTTTTGCTGAAGTCCTTGACTGACTGGAGTGCTAAACAAGGGGGAAGGGGCAGCATGTTAGATACTGGTTGGAAAACATTGAAGGTGGATCTCCAAGAGGGGGGTTGGTGGCCACTGGCTTAGACATGTTGTGAGCAATGCATGCTATTAGCATTACTTAGCATCATCTCATGCTAACTAGAACTATACATAGACTGTCTGATCGCACATATTTGTCTAAACACGAACACTAACACCCACATGGACTGTTAACATATACTGTACATTCAAACTTACAACCCATTAATTACCACAAATAGGTCTTCAGTTTACATTCTATTCATATAGTGCAATAATACTATCACTGTGAATATTGTATCTATATAGTGCAATAATACAATTACTGTGAAACAATATTTTCTTTCATATTATATTTCACCCATTGACTGGTTTTACATTTATATATTTTTTGTGTATTTACTGTTTGTACGGTGCGGTCTTGTGCCATCTTACGTGGTCTTACCTACTTTCTGGATAAGCAGTAAAAATTTTAGTAATGTCCGTATGTTGTCTTTTATGTCTGCACATTGGAGAATGCAATTTCGTTCAGCTATGTGTGGCGAGAGGGGGGTGTTGATTATTGGGGAGCACCTTCTTCAGGTGTCATAGATGTTCACAAATACTCTGAACTAAACCGACAACGCCACCTTGGGAATTTCACCCAAGGAATGTAAAACCAATGATCTGAAGGACACACAAGTTCATCACTTAAGAGGCAGGAGACGTAATTCCATCCATCAAAAGATACATTTTATTTAAAATAAACATTTTAAAAGAATACCACTCACAACTTGCAGACCCCCAGGATAGCCAGGAACACAAAACCAAAAGAAATCAAGGAGATGGGACTTACTACCGGTAGGGTGGGGCCACAAAGACCGAATCGCGGCACAAGGCACCAACATACACTCGTGCACACACACACACACCAGTGATGTCAACACTATAGGAGGGAACACAGCACACAGAGGAAAACATCACCACCACCAAGGGAAACCCACCACACCTCTACAGGTACCCAACTCTTAAAAGCAACAGTGACAAAATTAGAAAAATAAATCATACATCAACACAAACGAAATACAACACAGTGGTCAGACCAAAACTTAAATACCAAGTCACCTTACTATCCTACACACACATGCACACAAACTACTCACACTTAAAAGTCCAGGGTTAAAATACACCAATGGTTAAAACAGACTAGTATGAGGCATGGCAATGGGCAACACCAGAGGCACAGACCTCAACGACGCTAGCAGAGGCAAAGCACTCGCCCATAGAAACAAAGCAGTTAAATCATAGAGGCTAAGCAGCTCCGTCTTAGAGGCTAAGCAGCTCCGTCTTAGAGGCAAAGCAGTTAAAAGGTAGAGAGACACAGCAGTTCCCTCTTAGGGGCAAAGCAACAGTGTTTCGTGCATGTGTACGCCAGCCCCGGTCCGCTTTACGGTGGACAACGCCGACTACGAACTTATCCCATCAAACAATGAGAGCCAGCATGAGGAGGAATCAGCAGTCTTCCACCTGCTTCACAATTTCCTATAACAAAACCTCATTAGAAACTTTTGGCAAGAATGCACAGCAAAATAGAGCGGACCTACCAACCTCAAACAGCAGTACCAGCCACTACTTGGAAGGGAGAAGCCACAGCTAGGGCAAAAAGGTACCTGTAAAAAATAGGCCACGACCGTCTAAGCAACTTAAACCCCAATCACACCAACTTGGTAATATGAATCGAGTTTCTTACTTACCTGTACATGCAGATGAGCATTTATAGTACGCCCTCCAATGGTGATTAGATAAATCACCTGGGCCCAACAGCCACAACAGGCAACCCTTATCCTGCTGCATATGCATCCGTTGTTGTACTGTTGTATGGTATGAATGATGCTAAAGTTCACTTACTTACTTACTTACCTAAATGACTGGGTAACTGCACCTTTAATATGTATCTGTCATATATTGATTGTTGAAAACTGCAAAAAAAAAAATGTTTTACATGATGAACATCAGTCTAAAAGCTGCTGGTATGCAGAGCTAAGTGCAGAGCCACAATCCGAGCTTTTTTACCACAGGACCTTCAACAGCGGCTAGCCAATAAGCTCAGGTGTTTAACACCCTTTGATGGCTTGATCCACATGATTCAAAGAGGCTTTACTTTATCACAGTGTGTGAATATAAGCCTCAAGGCTAATCCAATGTTACCAAGCAAGCCATGTTAACATCAATTAATATTTATGTTGGACAAAGATACCCGCTTTTGTCTCTGTTTTATAGCCTCACCAGTTTGGTGACATTCCACGGCTTAGAATAAGCTCAGGTTTAGCCAGCTAAACTGTTGATGGTTTTGCACTAGATTGTTTATGGTTATTTATGATTGCATGCTGACTATTTGCTGTATGGCTTGGAAGCTCAAGTTTAGCTTTAGAGTACATAATGTTTTTCAGTGGTGAGTCAGTATCAATAGAAGGCCATTTATTTAGTTAAATCAAATAATGTCAGTATAATAATGCAAGCACTAGTTAGAATGACCCCATGCTAACAAGCACATACTGGCTATGGCAAAACTGGGCCCTAGCTTAACTGAGGTGACCAGTTGTTACATTATTTTTAACATAAACCCTGGACTTTTTTTGGCAATATAGACATTTTAAGTCCCCAAAAAGAGAACATGGTCACATTACACCAAAAATAGCGTTTGATTTGTAATACTGTATATTGAATTAAAGCAGTAAGCATCAATTAGCATGGTGAGGTAAACCCTCTATTTTTTAGCCATTTTAAAAGGGCTGGGACACTGTACCTTTAATATGTGTCTTAGCACACAATCCAACAAGTGGGCCTCCATATGGCTTATCTTGGCCTTGGCAAAACCATAAATAGGTAATATAACTGAGCCACTGTGGGCCTGGTTAGCGATTAGGCTTAATTGACATTATCTAAAACTGTTTAGATCCTAAAAATGTTTTATTGTTACCCAAAAGTTAATGACCTTGTGTGAATGGGGCAGTGGGTAAAACAAAGAGGTGGAGTCACAGAAGCTGAGCGTCGAGTCTGCGACGACGGAGATAAGAAAGTAAGAGAGACTGGCTGATAAGAACTGGGCGGGTGACTCCAAGTGTGCAATTACGCAACACCACATCTACAAATGCACAGTAGATCACATGGTTTTACGGTACATGCAATGATTAAAGGCCGGTAATGACTGTGGTGTGATAGCTGCTCTTATGCAAACATAATTCCCAAATCAGTTACTACAAAGTATTTGTTTGGAGCCAGTCAAAATAGATATCAAATGGAGAATGATGCTTTAAATGGGAGTTACACAAGTTCTAAATAGTGTGCTTACAAATAATGTTCCTCCTGAACTTTTACACTTGAAACGGCCCCGAATCACAAAATATCCCAATTGACAAATTACAAGGAGAAGTGTATGAGGGAGGTATAAGCATTTTTTGTTGGAAAATGTTTATCTGAAACTTAGTTTAGTCCATGAACCTTCTACCTGAGTTCAGTTACAGTTCTGCCAGAAACAGACCCCAGCATGCCAGTTTAAGACAAATATAAGGTAAAAATGTAGAGGAAAAAATAAAGTAGACTGAAAAATAAAATCCCACATGGAACCGAATCATTTCTCAAAGGGCCAGAAATCTGCAGGCCTGTGCTCAGGTTCACTTTATGCAAGGCTGTTTTCTACTCTACGCAACATAACTACACACTTTACAAAACCTCTTAGCATTTTTACTAAAATGAAAGTGCTCTCTTTGAGTAGGTTTTACTATTGTGTGGGTTTAGTTTCTGCTTGATTTAGCTTAGCATCCATTCTGGTAATAAACACACTTTACTAATCTGAGAGGGCCAAATCAAAGATATGGAATCTAAATACACTGTAGACTCCAGTATTGGCTGTTACTGTGATTATGCAGCAATTGTCCCACGTCATTTATATTTACAATCGTGAGAAAAAATGAGTCTCACAGCTGTGTCAGGAGACCTGACAGCTATGGGTGTGACCCAGAATACGTGAGAAATGATGAACTGTTGAACCAGTTTAGTCCCATCAAGTTTAGGCAAGTTCTCCCAGCACTAAAACACACATGGGCATTAAAAAACACACAAAAAAACAGAACTTGCATTATCTTCTGATTTTCATATTCCGAACCTTTAAGCTAATTCTTAAACCTGCAGAATGCAGATGATGTCTTGGCTTCATGGAGGTCTTTAGGTCATAAAGGCCCACAAACTGGTTCCTTGCCTGCTGTACACTTCAGGCGACAGAATCTTGCAATTGCCTCTGCCTTTTCATCATGACCGCAGAAAGCTGGACCTGAACAAAGGAAACGGAGTGGCTTTGTGCAATATGTGTGTCTTTTACAACAACCAAACCTGTCATTATTTGTCAAACCTGACGTTCCCACAGTGATGAAATCCAGTGTAGCCTTTTGCTGAAACGCTGCTACTACTGTGTTAATCACTGTGATGTTCATAGAAGCTTGATCTTTGTGATTACATTTTTGACTGTATCACTTCCTCAGAACCGGAGTCCTGATACAGAACCTTGTGGGACACCATATTTTACTTTGGTGGGTGCTGAGGATTTCCCGTTAACTCTTACAAACTGATAGCGGTTGGACATGAATGATCTAAACCAGGATAAGGCGTTTCCAGTGACTCCAACAAGATTTTCAAGTCTGTCTAGTTAAATAGAGTGGTCAATCATGTCAAATGCCGCACTAAGGTCAAGCAGGCAGACAAATCCTTTGTCAGCGGACAGTAAAAGATAATTTGCTATCTTTACTAAGGCTGTTTCTGTGCTATGATGAGGATAGATTGGAATTTTTCATATATATGTTTTTTTGTGTAGCAATGAACATAATTGTTGGGTCACGACTTTCTCTAAAATGTTTAGATTAGAGATCTTTGAGAGTTTGCGTGGATCAAGATTTGTTGTTTTAACAGAGGTTTAATAACTGTTAATCTAAAAGGGTTTTCACATCACTACTATGGTTTACAGGTATCTGTTGTTGATCTGTACCCTAGTTTTATTAGAATCAATGAGGGATGATAAATAGGCTGAGCGTGCTGTCGTAAGTGCCCTGTTGTAGTCTTTAAGGCTCTCCTTCCAGGCAGAGTGAAAGGATTTCAAATTGGTAGATTACCATTTACACTCTAGTCTACATATGTTTTGCTTTAAAGCATGTTTGTTCATAATACCAAGTGGGCAACTTTTTCTGCTATAATAGCTTGCACTTTACTTTCCACAAGATTTTGGAATGTTTTTGTTGGAATTTGTGCTGTAAAACATTCATTCTGTAGAACATTTATGAGGTCAGACACTGACAAGCAGGTCTGTCTTGCAATCTCCATTCCAGTTCATCCCACAGGTGTTGGATGGGGTTGAGGTCAGGGCTCTGTCAAGTTCTTCCACATCCAACTCATCCAACTATGTCTTTATGGACCTTGCTTTGTGCACTGGGGGCAATAGAAAAGGTTCTTCCCCAAACTATGGCCACAAAGTTGTAAGCATGGGATTGTTCAAAATGTCTTAGTATTCTGAAGCTGTAAGATTTCCCTTGACTGGTAGTAAGGGCCCTAGCCCAAACCCTGAAAAACAGGCCTGTCCCAATACCTTTCTCCATATAGTGCGTAATAATCAATATGGTGTTTATGGAAAGCTTTATCTATGATACTTTGGTTTACTTTATCAAAGGCAGTAACAGAACTATACTAACAACTATACTAACAGCTACAATGATAACACAAGTCAACAGATCAAAATGATCAGAGATAAGTTTCTGTGGGTTTTGTAGTGTTTTTCATGCTGATTTGTGTTTGTTAGTTTTTCCCGCATGTAGTTTTTGTGATGAAGCTAGTTCAACATTGCATGATAGTTGGTATAATTAGCATATAATAATCATATGCTAAGTGTTTTTTAAGAAACAGCGGTCGCTGACTGACACTGATCATTTTCAGTGGCTTTGCACTGAAAATATTGAAACAGTTTCTTGATTGGTGCTGCAGTTTAATAAAAAATGCATGCAAGTCTATTGCAAATTGCTCATCATTGTGACTGAAAAAATGTGTGTGTTGTGGTTCCTGAAGATTACAAAAAAACTTTGTTGACCTGTGGAATCAGTATAATGCTTATGGAAATGTTGATCTTTGCCATAACACTCATTGTCCATTCTTAGGTGTAACATGACATGAATACCATTTATTTTGTACTCTCTCCTGTATTAATGGTGAGCTCTTCTCCTCTCTTGCTCTGGTTCCTCCAGAATGTAACCTCATAAGCTCGGCCCGTGCTGGCTGCTCTGCTGTCTGGGTGGAGTAGGGTGGGGTATGCTCTCTTTTCTAATCACCCTGTGCCACCTGGGATGCCTGTGTTTGAGATGATATGTCTGCAGTGTAAACCCTTACAGACACTGCGACTGCTGGAACTGAAAAAGGCATGTACCTCTTTAACTCTAGGTTTATTAATGAGTTGTTCATCTGTACATTAGTTATTAGGACTATTATGTCATGTATTTAGGTCTAAGAACTAATAGACCTTATAGAGGCCTTTCTAGGTCTACACAAAAATTTGTGCTTGTTGGCTGGACAGTTTTACAAGCATGTCACTGACACCAAAGCTGGTACTGCTGAAGTGCCATTGGAGAAAGCTGCTCTGAATATCTGTTCAGCCAAACAGGGTGAGCAGTCAATATTCATGTGACCATTCTCCTCTTTGTACCTATGAAGCCCTTCCTTCATGGCCAAGAGGACCTGAAGAAAGAAGAAAGGGGCTTGATCTCTTCCCTGACACCTGCTGGTGAGAGGGAATCCTGCACCCGTTAGCTTGCTTTCATGCTAAGTGAAATCCTACAAATGAACTCTGATAGAAACCTATGAAGTACTTGATTGAACTTGATTGAATTTTTCATCATATGCTGCTCACCATCTATCGGACAAGATTCGCAGGAGTTTAGAGACAGTAACTCATATATTCACACCTTCTCAACTCGCTGACATAGCTAAATGATATTTTTAACACCATGGAGTTAAATATGAATAAAAAAGAATAAAGCTGTTACAGAGACTGAAAGACAGTGAGAGTCAGGTTGTGTCATAAGAAGAACTGACAGATGTATACGTTCACCATTGTGGGGAAAACCTTATGAATATTCATACAAAAATACAAAAATAAGCTGCCAGGATACTGAACAGAGGGCTAGGTGAGCATTTTCCACTTTCCAACATTAGTAGATCTCTACATAGTTAAAGAGGTCTACAATGCTGTCTGCTGAATAATGTTCTTTGTTGAATTTCTAATGGTGTTTCGCTAACTTAAATGGCATTTTTCATGGCATCTCCGTTTGTCACAATACTAATGAGAATATCCTGTTTGTAAAATTGACACATTTAGGTGTTTGGTTGCATAAGGTCATCTTTATGTAGAACATATTCTGCCCAATATCGGAAGTGTTTACTTAAATTTAGTACAATACAAACATTTCCTCTGCAGTTATGGCTATATTCATTTTAAGCAACTGTAAATATTCAAAGGAAGGAGTTGTGTGCATGTAAACATGACAACTAAGGAACAGGTTTTACTTGGACATGCCCTGCCATCAACCAAGACCAGCCTATCTGAGAAATGAGAACATAATTATATATGAATGTCAATCATTTTTACCATCAGTGCTTTCCTCCATTGACTCAGCCATAGATGGGCGGCAATAAATCATGTCTGGTCAAGTAGGATTTTCTTGTCATCCCACACTGGAACCAAACAGCACTTATTCAGATCCAAGGTGCAATGTGACAACATGAGGATACACAGAGTGCAGACAGGATGACACAGAGTGTCAAATAACAATACAACATTACAATACTAGACAGAGTACAGAGCAGCTAACAACAAGCAGAGCAACCCAGTCTCTCAACATTTCGTGCAGCCATCACGATACACAACGTAATCAAAATATGTGCTGGAATCTACCCTATGTATTTTAATGTGCAGGGCCTAACACTTCCAGTATCTGTGATAAGTGGTGACTGTTAGGGTTATGGTAAGGGAAATTAGCAGCCTTGTCATTCCCACTGGTCAGACACACCATGGTTGTGTCAAAAGCAAACTTGAGCACAAAGCTCTGGGGGGCCCCAATGCTCAGTGAGGTGATGCCTAATCCTCCCAGTCTGGAAGTCAAGGATCTAGTTACAGAGGGAGGTATTCACCTGTCTTGGCTTTCCTATGAGATGGTGAGGAATTATGGTGTAGAATGCTGAACTGAAGTCTATGAACAGTATTCTCACACAAGTGTCCTAGTGTCTTCTTTTTTAACTATATGGGTGAAGGTCAGATCATGCAGCATGTTACCCCAGTGTCTACAAAGAGACCATGGGTTTTCTAACCATGCTTTATTGCTCTGAAGGCCTGAGGCAGGCTGGCCCTCACTGTTCTCTGCTTTTTCACCCAATATGAGGGAAATGTATCGTGTTCTCTGTAGTATGTGCACTTCTGGAGTCACCTATGGCTTCTGTAGTGGCCTTGAAGACAGTAACATCCTTTTTGATGTAGCCAGTCACTGATACAAAGTCACAGAGTACTGTAGCACTGCCAAATGTTGCAGCCTCCCTAAGCATGTCCAATTCAATGTACTCATAACAGAAGTGTCTTCTGAGGACCAGGTTTATGGCTGCTTCATGTCTTGGCATGTCAGGACTGCATACTGGTTTTAGCCTAACAGCCATACAGCCTAACAGCCAATACCATTTAAGTAGCTGGTGTGGGGGCAGGGTTCAGCTCTGTACATGTTGCAATGTTAATGTAAAGATCCAGAGCAGTCATCTCTCTCATTGAAAAGTGGCTGGTTGAGGGACTACTGACTGGTTGAAATCTCTGACAGCAATAAACAGATCATCTGGTTATGAGATTTGAAGCACATCCAGCATGTTGTTTGCGTTTGCACTAGATGGAATGTGCACTGCGATGAGCACAGTGGTAAATTCCTGTAGTGAATAAAATGGTCTCCCTTTAACATACACTGGGCAGTAAATAACACAGCGTTCATTCAGTGTTGATGTAAATACAGGTTCTTCCTCGTACAGGAATGGAGATTGGATGGGTTCCAGCTGGATGGTGGCGTCCGGAGCTCTGCTGCTGACTTACGTTTCTGTAGAAACAAAAACACAGTTGTATGAGGTTGTAGTGGGTAGTATCTTATACAAATTCAGATGTCTGTATCAAACACATATATGTGATCACAGAAAACTAAGCACGGATGATACTGTGAATATAAAGCAAAGCTCCAGCACGAGTTCACGAGAACGAGACGAGACGAGAATTAGACATTTTTTTTAAAGAAATCCTCAATGTTTAAATATGTAGCAAAAATAGCCTTTTATTTAACTGAAAAACACAAAAGGCA
>JBBPCW010244688.1:0-14862 GCA_037974425.1 Phenacogrammus interruptus
AGAGAGAGAGAGACTGACTACAGAGAGAGGGAGAGAGAATACAGAGAGAGAGCGGATACAGAGAGAGGGGGGGACTACAGAGAGAGGGGGAGAGAATACAGAGAGAGAGAATACAGAGAGAGAGAGAGTGAATACAGCGAGAGAGAATGAATACGGAGAGAGAGAGGGAGAGAATACAGAGAGAGAGAGAGACTACAGAGAGAGAGGGAGAGAATACAGAGAGAGAGAGAGAGAGAGAGAGAAAGGGGGGCTGGGTGTGTGAGTAATGAGACGTTTCCGAGTTCACTACCAGAGAAGAGGAGGAGGCGCAGATCTTGTACATTCTGTTCCTGAACTGGGACGGAGGGCAAAAATAATGTGGGAAAAAAATAAAATGGGACCTTCAGCCCAGTTTGTTTGACATATTTTTAGGACCACACCCCTTCAGCTAAAAACAGGAATCTTCTTTGTGCAGCATTTGTTTTTATTCAAAGACACCCTTTTCTTAGATTTATTGGCCATTTTATTGGAAACACACTTTAAACACCTACCTGCTTGCACACAATGGTCATTTTATTGGGGACATCTTACACAGGTTGGCCATTTTATTAGAAATACCTACCATACAGCTCTGCACTTTGGCCACTTTATTGGAAACACATACTTACACACTGGACATTTTATTAGAAAAACTTACCTTGCTCTTAATCACACTTGCCATTTTACTGGAAACAGGTACACAATCAACCTCTTCTCACTTGTCATTATCTCTCTCTCTCTCTCTCTCTCTCTCTCTCTCTCTCGCTCGCTCTCAGGTGGAGGCGTTATTCTCTATGCCAGCTCCACAGGCAGTGCCAGTCCAAGCCCCGGAAGCCCCTCAAGTGGTTATCAGACCCAGTCGCCTTCCTCTAACTCCCAGCCCTCATCTCCAGAGGAGGTTTCTTTGACCGAAATCGGCTCCTTCAAACAGAGGGGGTCCGGCAGGGGCCCCTCGCTCTCGCCCAAACTCGTCTTCCAGTTCCCTGAAGTCAGCAGCTCACCTGCGGTCAACTCCATCCCATCCGTCACCACGACGGGCCAGAGCTCCTTCTCACACCCGCTGGTGGGCAAGAGGCCGTGCGGGTTTACCGGCACCTTCACAAGTGAGTATAACCTTAAAATCGATGAGAAAAATGGATTAAGAGTAAACCTTCTGCTTCTGATGCTCATAATAGCAGTAAATGGAGCTATCACCCCTCCAGCATAAACACCTACTTTAAATCTACTTACACTGGACACAAACACCTGCCTGAAATCTATACACACCGTAGAGGTGGGTGGAGCTACTAGCAGGAGACCAGGGTTCGATTCCCCACTCAAGCAGCAAACACCCTGCCATGCTAAACTGATTAAAGACTTAAACATCTGTCGCTCTGGATAAAAGTTTGGCAGAGTCGTTAGTAATAATAATTAATGACTGAATGATACATTTGGAGAGGGAGGGGCTAATTAGTTCTGTTTGTGTGATCAGAAACAGGAGGAATGGTTCTTCTGTGCAAAGTCTGCGGAGACATTGCTTCTGGATTTCACTACGGAGTCCACGCATGTGAAGGATGTAAGGTACGGACACACACACACACACACACACACACACACACAACCAACGAATACTTTCAAATCAGCTGTCCTTAAAGGAATAGTTTGGCGAGAAATATAAATTTAGCCACTTTTCCACTGCTAGAAGTCAATAGTCATCCACTGTTTACTGTAAACACAAACCCTGAACATCTCTGGTCCCTCAAACCTCATCTACTAGTCTGACCCACCCCAATGAAGAGCTGGTTGAGGCTTGAGGATCCAGAGAGGTTTTGGGGATGAAAAGATTTGGATGACTGTTGACACGTCAGTGAACCCCAGTGTGGTTCCTTTAGTTCAGGAGTTCAGGTGGCTTACATGACGTGATCTCTCCTTCGTCTCCTAAGGGGTTCTTCAGACGCAGCATCCAGCAGAACATCCACTATAAGATGTGCGTGAAAAACGAGAACTGTTTGATCATGAGAATGAACCGTAACCGATGTCAACACTGCCGCTTTAAGAAGTGTCTCTCAGTCGGCATGTCCAGAGACGGTAAGATCTCAAAAGACTTGTTTTATTAACTGTTGTATGCAAACGTGCCCATTATTTCCTGGTGAATAAAATAAATCACATCCATACCATAAATAAACTGAAAGACAACATATTGTTGATGTTGCATATTTCATTCATGGAGAAATTTTAATGATGTTCTTTCTAATCCAAAAGAAAAGAAATGTAACAATTTACAAAATATAGTGAAAAAATGCGTTGTGTTTTGTAAAAAAAAAAAAAAAAAAGGCTAAAAATGCCTATTTAAACCCTAAATATGTCTCCAAATCTGCTCCCAGAACACTTTAATTTAATTTAAAACTAATTTTAATGCATTACCCGTAAAGAAAATGTAAAGGTAAACCTGTATTTGCCTCTTTTAATTTAAATTCCCCACTGAGATGGAAAGGTTGTGGGACAAAATATTGGGACAATGCAACAAGGTGAACATTTTTCTGAGAATAAAACCTGATCTATTTGGGCTAGTGAGGGCTCATTGGAAAGGTCTCTTGGAGATCAATTGAACTGTGGAGTTTGAACTGTCTGAGTGCTTTCGCCACCGAGATTTGCAACTCTGAAGGTCATGGGACAAAAGTATTGGGACACTGCAACGAGGTGAATGGGTCCCCTTGGTGAAAACATCCCGAAAAAATATATTTATTGCAACAAAAAGGCAAAAAAAAAAGTGGAGGATATTTGCAGTTATGGGGATTTCCATGTAAAACTATGAGCTCAGTTTAAAAAAAAAATCTGCATGTGACCGAATCCGCAACTCCTGATCTGGGGGGTAACTATATATGCGTTATGAAATGGTTATGTAGGTATTGTGGAAACTTATGAACAACACCCTTCCAAAGAACCCTTTTTAAGAGTATATGAAACATAGATTTATTCATTATGTAATGACATTTGGGGCCCAAGCCAACAATTTAAAATTTCAAAAAGGTTATTGCAAATGAGCATCTTCCACACGAGTCTTTTTTTTTTTAAATGCCAATATCATAAAGAGTTGATTCAAGGCCATGAACAACTCTTTCTTGTCTTGTGATGTTGGTACAGTCCTTTAGGTATTTAAACTGGGGTTGTAACGATACAATGGTTGAGACGATTTTGAGTTTGATACACTCATATTTCAAGAAAATAAGATGGAAAATAATTTTATATTCTCCCAATATTTCTGGGACAGTTTACTCCTGAAATTAGACCTAGAATAAAGCTTCACGCCCACTCTCTTTTGACCCACATCCACCCCACCTTTTCTTTCCTTTTCCGTTTCTTTTCTCTTCTCTTCTTGTTTCCTTAAGTCTCCTGCCTCTGCACCTGCAGACACTGATTTATTACTGCGGGCGGCTGGACGTCCCACAGGTCATCATTCACGCCACAAACGACGGAGAATCATCTTTATTTTGGGAATTGGGAACGCGCAGCATGGCCTAACAAGTCTTTGTTTCTTCAGCCATTGCAGAATTAATTAAGAAGCGTTAAATTAATGCTCTGAAAGGCATCCGTTTGCGGTGGAACCAAACAAACGAAAGTCCTCCTCTCGTCCCCTCGCGATGTCCCGCTGTCCCTGTAGGATGGCGCGGCCTCTGGAGAACGCTGAAAAGTGTGCTGGTAATAAATCACTTCTTTCTGGAGCTGCTGTACGTATTTAGGTGACCCAAAAAGCCGGATAGCGAAATGATATGCAGCATCATCCATCACCGCCTGGCGCTCGCGTGGCCTGGTTCCCGCCGCTTGTGCCGAAGCTGTGATTACAGCTTTCGCTGATATTTTTAGTCAAGAGGAGAGAAGCACTTTGTTCATGGTTTAACTGCAGTGCGTGTGTCGACTAATCTCCCCAGCAGTTGCCCACCTATCGAGATCCACTCAGCCGGATTTGAAGAAACCCTCAACCCTGTAAACCTGTTTCCTGTCACGGGTTTGCTCCACTGGTTCCCTAATCCCTCATTCTGACTTCCACACACACACACATCTACAGAGATATACGTAGATATAAATACAGTGCTTCATCCAGAGATCCAGACTTTCTTATATTTTAATGTGGTCTTGAGGAACAGTTCTCCAGGCTTCCTGAAGGACTTTCTGGAAGACTTTCATTTCCAGTCCAGTCCCTGAATCTGACCAGTTGCAGAAGAATGCTTTTGTTTGTTAAATGTAGGAAGTGTTCAAGCATAACAAAGCACTCTTCTGGGAAGGCTTGAACATTGCTGTAACAATTTGGTTGCAGCCCCAGGTACTGATGTTAGAATATTGCTTTGAGGATTTGATTGCATTCCTTAGGGTCATTTTGTGGCACGTTCTGTTGTCCAGCTGGTCGAAATGATAAACACTTCATTCTGCATACAAAGCCTGTGCCTGGGACTTTAAAGGGTTACAGTAGCTAAGTATAGGAGCTTTTGGACATGTGGTGTGTTTCTCACTTCCCAGAACCTAGACGCCGAGGGAAGCGTGATCCGGAATGACTGTTCACCCAAAGAGACAAAAATTGAACAATGCTTATCCACATCAGCGTGACTCCTGACTCAGATCTGCACCAATTGAAAATCTCTGCGTTTTTATATACTGCCTTATTAATGCAGTCTGTGTGAAACAGCCACCCACTTTATTCTAATTAGTCCCATTTCCATGTCAGTCACATTCGCTCGTTTCCCGCAGCTCGTCCTCTACTGACCTCTCACCCCATGGAGATACCTGTTTCCCCAGCTGTCCATCACCCTGTTGCTCATCTTCCTCAGTGTCATCAACCTCTGCTCTTACTGACCTGGTGACCTACTTCTCTGAGAGAGAGTGAGAGAGGGAGGGAGAGAGAGAAGTGAAGAATACAGTAGCAGGCACTATAAATAGCACTGCCAGTGGAGGTGAAGCGATGGAGGCTGAGCAGCGGGGGGATGGGTGGAGGATGGAGATGTTTTCTCTGAAATGATTTCAGACAAGCATGGCCCTGTCTTTGTCCATCGCTCGCCGTTTCATCTTATCATGATTCTTAACAGAGCAACATGAATATATATAAGGCTTCTTCAGAGGTCCTTGGCAGTCCTATGACATAAAAGGAAGATTTTATATTTTAATCATAAGGCTACATTATGCCTGCATAAGACCTTTAATGTCCTTACAGTCCATACATGGACAAACCGTAAGACCAACATGTCTTACCATACGTCCACCCAATGTGCTTGCACTCAGACTGAGGGGTGTGTCAGTGAGTAAAGCCAATCAGAACAGAGCTCATTTGCCTCTGTCAAAAATGTGTTTATATTGAAAGAAATAAAAAGAGGTTGGAAAATGGGTTGATTCATGCTGGTTGAACACTATTAACATTGCAGATCGATCAAATATCACAATTAATAGAATTCTCATTATCTCATTATAGTATCAATAATACAATATTTTGATACTTCGTTACATCCCTAGTTTGAACCGCATTTGAGCTTAACGAGTTATATTCTATATTTCAAAAGAACGTATTGTGGGCTGAAACCTTCAACAGTGTATGATATGATGATAACCAATGTCTATTGATATTTTTACAGCAGATACTATAACATACAATGGTTTGCTCAAATCTCTTGTTCCCTCTTTTCATCCCCTAGCTGTGCGTTTTGGCCGCATCCCAAAGCGAGAGAAGCAGCGGCTGCTGGACGAAATGCAGAGCTACATGAACAGCCTCAATGAGTCAGCGTCCATGGACATAGACTCGGCCACGCCCACGTCCACTGAAGCCCCGCCCAGTCCCAGAGAGAGCCAGTCAGAAGAGGGCATGGGCACATATCGTCACATCTTCGTGAACAGGGAGGAGAAGCCAGTGAAGATGAGCGAGAACAGCAACACCATCAACAATAACAATAACAACAACAACATCGGCAGTCCTTCTTCCTTCCCAAACAACCCTTCCCAGGACTCTGGCTATGTTCCACCCCATTCTCATGCCCCAGTCGCCCCGCAAACGTACCCCGCCCACTCCACAACTACGGCAACCTACGACACCCAGGCCAGGTGTCCAGTGGCTCACCATGACAATAACCCAACAGCGCAAGTCCTCGACAACAACCGCTATAGTTACCCAAAGGCATCCAATCAGAGCCAAGGAGGTCCCCATTCTCAGAGCTATCCAGCCAACAACAGCTATCCGGGCACCGACATCAAGGGTCAAACGTCCTGTCCCTGGAGACTGGCACCTGGGACGAAAGTTCTGGTATGTGTTTCTTCATACTTTGCTTCCAAAGAAATAAATTTTTCTGAATAGTTCTCCAGGCTTCCTGAAGGACTTTCAAAGACTTTCATTTCCAGTCCAGTCCCTGAACCTGACCAGTTTCTTGGGAATGTTTGTTTATTAAGACACACAGTGACCTACATAAGTCCTGATTCAGTGAAGAAACAGGAGCAGATGATTCTAGATGATCAGGCGGTGATCAGTATACTGGTGGTGCTGAATGCTGAATGGCTGGAGCTCTTTTATTTAGGCTCCTTGTATCTTTGGGCACTTTGCAGCCTGTCACAGTAAACCATTTGTTCCCATTTCTTTCATTTAATCTCCAAGATAAGACAAAAAATTATGTGGATTCTGAAGTTTCATTCCAGACCACTTCGTTGCCTGCAGGTACAAGATGGGAAAGATCAGGGCTGCCATTTGGTCCAGGTGTAAAATTAATCAAAATGGAAAAAAAATCCTGTAGTTTAGGATCTAATTCTAATTATCTGTCATTCTGAGCTTTTATTGACCACATTCACCCCTGTTGACAAATCAAACTATAACCCTGTTGTAAAAGTCAGTACAGGCCTTCATATTTTGTAAAAAGTAATTATTTATAAAACCCATTTTGGTAATCCATCATCTAAAGGCTGCTTAGTCTAATCTTAGGCCAAATCTGGCTCTAGAAAACCAGGCATCAGTCATCCCGAAACATCAGATCCACTCTCTTTTTCTTGAACATGTCCTGTCTCTGTCCCACAGGCGTGTCCTCTGAATGCATGTCCCGTGTCTCCAGCTGGTCAGTCAAGTCAGCAGGTGTGGGACTCGTTTTCCCAGTGCTTCACTCCTGCCGTTAAAGAAGTGGTGGAGTTCGCCAAGAGCATCCCAGGCTTCCAGGCTCTCAGCCAGCATGATCAGGTCATGCTGCTGAAGGCAGGCACCTTCCAGGTAGGGGGCCCTAATCCAGCACCAGATGAACTTTTCACCCAGCGATCAAGCAGTTGGTGATTGTCTCAGTGCTGAGAGAGCAATTTCACACCTTAGTGTTTCAACTCTCAGTTCATGGATTGCTGTTTGATTTCTAGTATTACTATGTTTCTTTTTATAATTTTACAATATTTCTAAGGCCTTAAACAATGTCAGAAAAATCAGAAAATCAGTTAAAAGTTTCTCCCTTTTTTCACTCTTAAAATCCACAAGTATACATATTAGAAGGAAATTTGGGAAATCTTTACCTTTTATCTTTACCCTTTTATGTTCAGAAAAAAGGAAGCTCCAAATAAGGGCATACTTTTGTACACAATTGTGTTTTAGTGGCAGCGCACTTTGATGCTCCAGTACATCAGTCGGTTTCTGAGGGATAACAGTTTCATCACCCACCCTGTCATTAAAACATACTGGCAAAAGCTCTGACAAACTGGGCGAGGTGTTGATTAATGGGTCACCTTGGACCATGCTGGTCCTCCTTTTGATCACCATGTCCACCATCCTAGTAATAGTTAGTCTATGGTGGTCCTGGGCTTTCAGAGTGGGCTGATGAGTTGTGCTACAGTCCTGTAGAAGGTTTTGTGGATTGTGGATAGAGTTGGTGGATATTCTTTTATTATAATAACGCCCTGATGTTCAAATTCAAATTCAGGCTATTTCTGGAGGTCTATAATAAAAAGATGTTTGTGTTTACCATGGATGCGATTCCTGATGAGTTATCTGTCACCTGCAGGTCCTGATGGTGCGGTTCTGCTCGCTGTTTGATGCCAAGGAGAGAACGGTGACATTTCTGAACGGGCAGAAGTACCCACTGGCATCACTGCGGGCGCTGGGAATGGGCTCCCTGCTGGACGCAATGTTTGAGTTCAGCGAGAAGCTGGCCAGCATGGGGCTAGAACCGGACGAGATGGCGCTGTTCATGGCGGTGGTGCTGGTGTCTGCAGGTGTGTGTGCAGAGAACTTCAGATCTTCACATATTAGGGAGAACGGTCAACCCACGAAATTCATGTTCCAAGAGCACAAATAGTAAAAAACAGTGAATTTGTGATGTGGTTAAAAAAATGTCTTTAAATGCCTATTTCTATAGTGAAATGCCTAAATTTGCCACCACATAGGCTCACAACACTTTGATTTAATTTTAAACTCAGTAAAGGAAAGTGTTCTGATGCATAAATTCTGGACTGCAGCTGCCAGAGATGTGTCACAGGGCAGTAGCCAATCAGCAGCTAGAAGAAATAAATAGCATTCTCGGACTGGCTACTTTCAAACCTCCCGCCTCCAAGTACAGCAGCATTTAACCATCCCAAGCTGTGCTTTCTTTGTGTTTCTCTCCACAGTACCAAAACATTTATATTTTATGTGGAAATGTTAATATTTATATTATAAAATTGGTAAATTTAATTTGTTTTAATAATTTAGCACAAAAATGCATGAAAATTTATATATCGCAACAAAAAATATATATATAAAATGCAAATTCCCTCATATTTGTGGTTTCCATGAATTTGCAGGGGTTTCCACAAAGAATTGTTAGTTTGGTTCAAAGAAAATAATCTACTACATCTACTACTGAAAAACTACACCGTGCAGATTCTTACTGGATTATAGTCACAGATATGGTCAATTATTGTCAGTAATGATAAGTTTGTACCGAACCAGTTCTGAATTCAACTCTTTCTGTTCTGACAGATCGCTCCGGTATCTCCGACATGGGAGCCGTGGAGCAGCTTCAGGAGGACCTGATTGGTGCCCTTCGTGCTCTGATCACGCGCCGGCGGCCAGAGGACAGCGCCCTCTTCCCCAAACTGCTCTTGCGCCTGCCCGACCTCCGCACACTCAACAACCTGCACTCTGACAAGCTCCTGGCCTTTCGCATAGACCCCTGAACAGGAGGAACCCCGCGAGAACCAGCTCCATACTGTTCACACTGCTCCCTTGATGAGGGAATGCAATCAGCAGCAGAAACTGGACTATAAAGTCAGGAACGAAGTGCTGATCCTTGGGCGAGTAACTTTGGGCACTCCATAACCGTAAACCAGCGAAGACCGTGAGGCAACATTCCACTTTTAGAATGGGGTACCAGACCTCCAGGCATTGGACTCTTCTGAGAAGATTTTTGATGGAACTGAGGAAACACTGGTTGCTCCGATCCTGATTGGCCCACTTGTGCTCTGGCACTGCCTACTCACTACCTGTACCCGTTTCCCGTTTGCTAGACTGAGTGAGAGACTTGTACGTGGAGATCTGGTGTTTCCTCCAGATCTCCACGTTCTTCTGTTTCCTGCCAGGTTTTCCTACAATTAAGAATTTTGTGTCTTCCTGATCAAACCCCAGTCAAATCTTCTCAATTTGCATCACAGCACATTTTTGGTCCACCTAGTGGGCCCAAGATGTATCGCAAAACACGACGCTTCGACATTTGAACATTTTTCGGTTCCTCCAGATCATCATATCATGTGACGGAATCTTTACGAAGTTGAGAGACTTTTGAGGGTCATCGACAGGCAGCAATAATTTTTGTTCTGTGCATTCTGTTCTTACTCATACGCATCGTTACGAATGTCATAGTGTCCTGTGTATGAAAAGATGTGCTATATCCATAACGTTCGCTCAATTGTTTCATATCACTGAATATGACTGTATGGCGTTTGTATGGGTTTTGCTGGGATGGTCATTTTTGTATGAGACACAAGTGATTATCGAGGAATGAGTTTTCATGTACATACTGTATAATTTTCACCTGCTCTGAGAGAATATGATGCCGTTTGTGATATTATTTGCAGCGAAATTGCAAAAGGACCCTCATATTTTTGGAAGGTTCTCTTCTGTACAGGGGTCAGACGCAAGACCAGGACTCTCCTAAACGTTCTTCCGCAAGTTCAAGCGAATTCCACACTAATCCAGCAGCGCCGCACTTGTTGCGCTCTGTGTTCTGCTCACCTTCCACTCGGCTGTATGATGTATATTTTGTAAATGTATTATGTTTATCAGGTTACATAGAGTTGAAATATGATATTAAACGAGATACTCGTCATGCTGGCTTTTGTCCGTATATGTGTGTGTGTGTTTGACTGCATATTTCAGCACCCTGCCTAATCCTGTTGTGGCTCGCCATCCTCACTTGTTCTGAATGCCAGCGGCGCACGGTGGTAACCTGGCAACTGCCGCTCGCTGCTCATGCATTGGAAAATTAGCAGCAATGGGAAAATGAAAGAGCTGATATGTGTCTAATATGTGTGTGCGGTCGTAGTAGCGCCCTCATTTCTTTATTTTCCTTTGAATCACCTTGTTGGTGCAAAATATTTTAGTACATTAAATGACAGAAATAGGAAATGTTTTCCCAACAGACTGCAAGGTACCTAAAGATACGAGAAGCCTAGATAAAGGAGTTCCAACCACTCAGCTTTCATATATATATAGCTCTGGGGAAAAAATTAGACGATAGCAAAAATATTCCTTTTATAGGTGCAATATTGAACTGAACAGCTTTGCCTTAGTTTTTAAGAACTGCTGACAATATTTCTCCTCATTTCCAAATAAAAATATTGTTCTTTAAAGCACCATTTTAAAGGAAATAAAACATTAAAATAAGAGAAATGCTGCAGCGTTTACAGAGCTAGAATTATTCAAAGAAAACAAATCTCTCATTCTCTCAAACAAAATGTCAAGAATTAGCTTTGATGAACTTCTAGTAGTGTTTTTCCATCCAACTAGTCACATTGCGAGAGGAGTGTGTTGATTGTTTAAAGCGTTTGAAAACAAAATGTTTTTGCACTTTTGTTCATAATGCAGTACTTTTAAAATAAAATTATTTTTAATTATTTAAATTTTTGTAAAACAATGTAATTAATCGTGATTAAAATTATTGCATATATATAGCATGCATATATTTTGCAAATGTTAATGCAAAATTGGAAAAAAAAATAATATTTAGCTTTTTTTTTGCCAACTTTTGCCACATTTTACGCTTATCGTTTTTCTTCAGTATCAGGAGATGGAGTGACAGGAGTGTGTTGTTTGTAGAACAGAGGTTAGTGTTTCTCACATGAAATGTGAAATGACCTGAGGGTCTGAGGGTCACTGCTATTCTCATTTTCTCTCCGAAAATCAACAGAACATAAAACCACATCAACACGACTGGACCAGAGGTCCCCAAACCGCATGCAGATGTCCTTCAGGCACAAACATTCTTCCACAAAACCAGCATAAACAGCCAGAGTGAGACTGAAAGTCCACAAATGATCCGGAGAGCCCGTTTTAATAAACACTCTAATAAATAAAACCCGTTTCTATGGATTATAGAGCCACAATGAAGGCTTGACTCTTTTACTCCAGGAGCTTCTGAACTGGATATGATTGTTGGCGCACATTTGGACCCTAAGTTGGCGTCATAAAGCTCCTCCTACTGACCTCACATGACCTGCTTAATAAGTCATAGCTGATCCACAGATGTCCTAAAACTGGCCTTAGTCCAGAACTCGAGCTTTCTGTAGCAATTTTAAATTGATTCCAATGAACTGATCCAACTGCGCCCCCAAATGGTGGTTCTGCTTCAATGCATAAGAACAGCAGTTTAAGCTGCTTTACCTAGCGGTTTAAATCCCAGGACTGTTAGTGCCGCTACTGAGGTAACCTTGAGTAAGATACCGGCCCCTACACACTGCTGCCTGTCAACCGTGTTCCTGGCAGCCTTCTGCTTCACTTGATAAATGGGTTAAATGAGTTAAACTCAGAGAAAGTTCACACTGTGTGCTGTGGTGTTCATGTATGACCAATAGTGACTGTCTATCTATAGTCAGTATCTTCTGTCTCAAGGCCTCACTTTAGCTAACCTGCATCTCTCCAGCTGAACTGTGGAAGCTCTCTGGTCAGGCAGGAGGTTCATACTAGGGATGAATCGATGTGATATTTATAAGCCATATCTGATACTTTTCACGTAGATCTGCCAATGATGATACATGAAAAAGGTATAAAAGGGATTAAAAATATTACATTAATTCCTACGAGCTTACAAAAGAGGTCAAATTAAAGCAGTTTAGCTCAATTATCCAACGTAGCCTAAACATTCTGCTCATTCAGGGAACAACAAATGTAATATCTGTGAAATCCAAACATCTGGAAAATTGCGATATTATTTATTCAAGCAAATATCAGGTCCAATATAATTCCAGTATAATCGCGAATACCTAGTACTCACTCTTCAAAGAATTATGAGAATGAGGACATGTTTATTTGTCACATTCTTGGCTCCTTGAGCTGTGCTGTATAAGACAGTGTTTATATGATGCACAATTGTTAATATAATTCAACACAAGAGAGAATCAAGAGTATATGTGTTTCTGTACTGCCTATAAGGGCCGTTGTCAGGTTGCCTCTGAGGTGGGGAAGGTCATGAAGGAGGCCTGGGAGAAGAGCACTAAAGGCAGTTTGTTGGATTCGTTGTATAATTAAGACTGCCATTCACGATTGGATGTGGTTGGGTGACTGGTGTAACAAATGATCTCCTGACCCCAGACCTGCACGGCTGGGCTCTGGCACCTGTAATTCTGCATGTGTCTTGCAGAACCAGGCCTGGTGTGATGTCTGAAAAAACATGTTTAATTGAGTCTCCATGGAATCTGTGGTTCTGGCTGTCCAGAAGATGCCTCAGTCATTACGTGTTCAGCAGATGCCCCATTAGGAACATCTGAAGGTGCTTGAAATATAACACATTGTTTTTCACCTTAGCAACCCAGCAGGCCCCAAAACATGCAAGCGTTCGCATTGTTTACCAGGTAGGCCGTTCCCACATCTGTTACCGTCAGCTCTTCCAGCAGGAGGTCCGGCAGGACACTGCCTCACCTCGGCTGAACTCCAAACAGGAGAGGAGGGAGGGACCCGAGCAATGTGGTAAAGCTCACACCTCCATTCGAAGAGTCCGTGTTATTTATTGACTTTTTATGTACTTTTTTTTAATTCTTAGTTTTAGTTTCAGACTTTCCATTATTTGATGATCATCAACATGCCATCAAATGGTTATGGTGACATCGCCTGACACCTGAGACATTGTTTTCACATAGATCAGATGTGTTCAAAGTGTGTTTACTGTGAAACACTCTATTCTGGAGACGCTGAGTACGGTTCACAGTGGAGGTTAATGAAACCAGATGTCTAAGAAGAATTTGGTCCTAAAACCCATTCATGGTGGAGGGATACATGCAGGGCGTCGTGAGGTAAAATAGTCCTCAAAGAAAAGGGATTTAGTTCAGATTCACTATTTTACATCATCAACATCCATATAAACTCTCAGACACATTGAGCTTCACTGGGGGGAGAATAAAGAGAATGAAATGGCTTGAAATGATTTGTTTTGGAGATTTGTCTGGTTCCATTCACTCAACTGGAAAGAAACCAGAGTCTCTATAATGAACCGTTTCACACCAAAAACATTCTGAAGGACTTTATCTACGACTTTATCTACAACTTTAGCTTTTGGTTTAAAACAAAGCAAGTTTGCTAAAGTTACAAAATTATGTTTTTACCTTTAATAACGTTAAAGACATGACTGTTTTTCATCAGAATTTGTTTATACAAGACCTATGGATTACGCAGAAAATGGGTCGGGTGGGGGTGGGGTGGAATTCCTGTTATTTTTAGCAGAAGGCTGCCCTCTACTGGCTAAGTAACATCACCTTTGAAAAGACAAGAAGTCTTCTCTTCTATTGAAAATCAATGTAAAAGTTTTTGTAGGCCTACTTCATGTCATTCGTAATTCTTTCTATTGGTTCAATTATCACGAGAGTTGGGTGGAACTCCTTTATCTAGGATCCCCGTATCTGTAGATACTTTGCCGCCTGTCAGTAAAAAATTCATTCACATTTCTTTCGTTTAATCTCCAGTCTGATAGAAATTATTATTTTTTGCTCCAACAATGAGATACAGTAAAACCAGCCTTTACTCGTCCCATTTGTGGGAAATTTGCATTGTTACGGCAAGAAGTGGACAGAATCAGACCTCAAAATTTTTGCCCGCACCCGACGGGACCCGGCGACGGGACCAGGGTTTTGGCTTAATGTCTATCATTTTACACGGGCTCAGGCCGGGCTTGGGTGGTAAATGAGCGGCCAGGCGATGCGTTTCGATTAGATGTGAAAATGGATGCCGAGTGGGTGAAACAGAGGCTAGACTCTGGCGATTACGTCTTTAATTGAGTCTTAAATGCATAATGTTGACAAAGTATGTAGACTAATGTTGACACTATTCTTTTATTAAATTTCAGCTGCTGTCACATCAAGGTCGGATTGTGGAGAGAAGCGGCAAGGCAAATCCCGCCTTTATCTTAACTCCCTTATTGCCAAATACCCATCTTAATATAAATTAATCTAAATTAGATTTTATCTTAATTTAAATAGTTAAGAAACTCTCATTTGTATTTGGCCGTTGACCTATTTGATTACGTGTATGTCTAGGTCTATTTAGAGCGCTGAGATATTAACAGAGAATGTTATTCCTTTGTTCCAACTTCCAAGAGGCCTATAACCTATTTAGTGTGTGTGCGTGTGTGTGTGTGTGTGTGTGTGTGTGTGTGTGTGTGTGTGTGTGTGTGTGTGTGTGTGTGTGTG
>JBBPCW010245101.1:0-14854 GCA_037974425.1 Phenacogrammus interruptus
ATATATATATATACACACACACACACACACACACACACACACACATATATATATATAGATATATATAGAACCCTGAGAACAGGACAGAAGTTAAGTATGAGAGAAGTTAGACAGGATTCGTGTACAAGTATCAGTCCGACAGATAAAGTACTGATCAGAACAGAAGCAGTAAACAAGTCAGACAAGTACAATCAACCACACTTACCACAAGTTGTGGACTTTATGATACGTGTAAACAATATATCTGTTAATGTTACGTTGTCGTTTCTTCGGGGAAAGATTTACACTAGGAGCTCAACCGTTTATATAATTTTTGTATTCCTTCATGTAAAGCTGGAGTAACAACGTTAGCTTAGCGAGAAAGCCCATCCATTCAGCGGCGGTGTGAGCGCTCCATTCTGGCGAAGTCCTCAAGAAACACCGCGGCTGCACCAGGCCGCAGCGTATCTAGCATAGCGTAGCCTAGCCTGTCCTAGCATAGCCGTGTCTCTCACTTGCCGAGGGTACAGACAAAACTTTAAGCAACGAGTTTCCGCAACGAAGGACTTCAGACTTCTGGACGTATGCTGTTTCCATAACGCAGAAAATTAAACTTACAATTTTAAACCATAATCGGTCTCACCTACTCCTCAGCACTCTCCCTCCAGCCCGCGGCCCAAACAGCGCTCCTGCTGGAGACGGTTAACATTTAAAATTTGAATAATGGAGCTTTCTCACGTGCACCACACGAGGAAATAATAGTAATATACAGTACCATATTTCATATAGACTTTTTCCTGCAGAGTTTTATTGGATTTATTTAGACTTTATATTTTATATTGTTCTTATCTCTGTGTCTGCGCAGTCATAATATTTAATTATTTTTTTTAAAAAGAGAGGTCAAAGCTGTTAAAAGAACGGAACACATATATCAAACAAAATATAAATATAAATGATGACAAAATATAACCACAGTGTTAATGTAAGTTCAGTGTGGATATTCATACACATGATAAGCAATAATAAAAAAAGGACATTAGTGTTCAATTGAAAAGTGTTTTTTACTGTTCGTTTAGTAGAATAGAAAAAGACTTATGCGTCAATAAAATATTCTCCTTTACCATGATTTTCCTACTTTGCTCACATTAGCAAATAAAAGAACTCAGTCATCAAAACAAATACCTGAGGAGACTTTATGGGTATGATTAACGTATTCATCTGTCTTTCAATTTTTTCATGGCATTTACAACCTGAACAATATGGGGAATGTGGATGTGTGACACTATGTGATCAATGAGTATCGCACTGAGTGTAAAATCAATTTGGCTGATTTCAGCTGATAAACTACAGTTCAACACAAAAAGATAATATCATGGTGTTATGACCCCAAATCTAGATTACATGTAAGGTAGGAACAATATGAACCCAAATGAAAGTGTCTCCTTATAGTCACATGTGAACACACCACACAGTGTGAAATTCTTTCTCCTAATTTAACCCATTTACTAAGTGAAGCAGTGGGCTGCCACAAACAGGGGGGCTCAGTGAGCCGTGTGTTGCTCAAGGGTACCTCAGTGTTGGCACTAGCAGTCCTGAGATTCAAACCTACAACCTTCTAATCACAAGTGCAACTCCCTCATCACCAGACCACAAGCTGCCCCCAATACTAGACTGTACACATATACACTTGTGAATACACGGCTAGAATAGTAAAACAAACAGAGTAGGAAAAAATATATAAATAATAATTTAAAAAAAAACATTGAATATTAAATTACTATTTATACAGCTGGAAACATGTCCTTTGGGGATTTTGGGCAGGGAAGTGACTCCGTACCTAAGCACTCATATTAATGTGCTGATAATGTGAAGCAGTTCTACTTTCATTATACTCACTGTATAAGTGTTTCCTGTATATATGTGTGACTCTGCCCAAGTCGCTTCGTCCTTTTCCTTAGTGTCTCAGGCCTTATTTTAGGGCGACGTGTTCCTTTGAGCTCGACATGTTTGGACTTGTAAAGCTGAAATAATGACTCAATTCCAGGGTGAGTAAAGATGCTGGTGAAACGCCAAGATAAAGGGTCAAACACTAAAGATTAAATCAAAACGATTGCGTCCTTTTCCCAGCTGCTTAGACGAGCCTTGACAGTTTGTGCATACCTTAGTGTGATGACATACAATCATATCTTATCCTTAATTACCTTTAACTCATTGTTAAAACCTTGAATAACAGTAAATTGCAGTTGAAGAAGCTCAGTCTGATTACTTTTTCTGTCAATTTTGGGTTAGAAAGTTGGGAGACGAAGAAGTGCCTGTTCCTGGTTGAGAGTGTATTACAGCAACACATTAACACACACACAAACAGGCAGATGTTTCATACCCAAATATGACACACCCTGTCATTCCAACTCTTTCAAGCCTTTTTAAACCTTCTCATCTCCTCTCAGCTTTGAACATGCATTCTTGTCTAGGCACATGTCTAGGCACATGTCTAGGCACAGTCCGGCAGAGATGATGGACAAAAAATAAAAATTTTGAATATTCAAATTAGTCATTAAATCTTGTTACCAATTTTTGTTACCACTATTACCCTCTGGTCCAGTTACAGACTACAGACCAACTGGTGTTAGTCGCCCTCTAATCGTTCATCACTGGAAACTCTTGGCTAGTCAGCCCCTTTGGCAACACACTGTTGTTACTGTTACACTCATACCAGCGCGCCTTTTTTTTCATGTCGGATACCAATATCAATATGGAAACCCTGAATGTCTGCCCAAACTGATACCACTCCAATACCGTCTTCCTGTTTTAAACAACTTGTTAAAACACTTGTCTGAATGCCTTCAGGATCTGAAATTGTCCCCCATTTCCTCTATAGAGGAAGTTTCTACACCAATAATGTGCATCAAGTTCTGCATACAAGACTAAACCGCCTGTGGTTCTTTGTTAAACATATTATACTCTTTCAGTTCAGGGGGCTGTAGTTAAAGCCCACTATGTAGTGAGTGGAGTGTCTTTTTGCTCATCTGTGTGTCTCTCTTTATATGTTCCTCAAGGTTAAGCATTTACATGATAGTTCAGGAATTTTCCAAATTCCAGTCCTGTGAGTTCATCATGCATGGCACCAGTACCAATACTGAGCATTGAATTGGCACACCCAAAGTCCTGTGATCAGAAACTGAGCACTGATTAATGTGGTGGGGCGAGTCTGAAGCGGCATGTTACAACCATCTGCGTCTCATCTCAAACGTTAGTGATTTTAAACTTTACTGTTTTATCTACAATTTATTTCAGTATCTTTATTATTAACGCCCCAGCATTTTTAGTGTACAGTATTAACTATTTAGCATTTTCTGCAGAATTTTTACTTGATTTTATTTAAACATCCTATTATATATTGTTATTGTCTGTGTGCAATCGTAACATAAGCAATTTCCTCTGGGATAAATAAAGTTTTTGGATTCTGACTGATGAATTGTGCAGCAACAGATGGGATACAGTCTGTAAGTACACACCTGTATAATGGACCTATAAGATAGAAGGAACTCTTGAAGTGGATTTCCACTAAATACCAGATTCTCTAGAACTGGTATAGAATGTAGGCAGACTTAAACTCACATATTTCATGTACATGACCTTTTAAAACCATGGTCAATGTGGTGCCTGTGATTTTTGCAACGAAAGAAAAGCTTGTTACTATGTGACAAAGCCTGTGACAGAAATATGCTTCATCAGACTTCAGAACAATAATTAATGATTCGTTCTGATTGTATTTTCTTCTGAGTCACTCAATTTTCTTTTTCTTTACAGTCTGAGCTTTTTTCACAATCTGTAATAAATGCAATTAAACAGAACATTATAAAACTTCTTAAAATGAAACAATGGCCATTGTTTAAATACTGGGAACATTTAAAATATGCTCAGTATAAAAACATTTCAAATGTCTGAACAATACTTTATTGACAAAATATATCATAAAGTATCACAGTGCCCACTGCTATCTTTATTACCAGCTCATCTGACTATTAAAGCCCTGCTTTATAGAACAAATTCACTGAAAGTCATCCATTTATATTGCTCCACAGAGCTCTTTTTAGCAGACTTAGAAATGCTGATGTGTCTTTGCTCCTGCTCCAAGAGCAGCTTTCAGTCCCTGTGATGTAGCTTTTGTGGCGTAGCTCCTCAGCATGAGAGGACACATACGAGTCAACAGCTTGAACGATAGCCAAAGGACTTTGGCAAATATAGGAAAAAACATTTTTACAGATAACATGAAAGTCATTCAACAGATAGCAAGTTGAAACAAAGCAAAACAGATTACTTGCTCAGTCGGCTTTAATCTACAACCTAAATATTTTTCTGAATCCTTCACTGTAAGTAGACCCAGAGCTTCATAAACACATTTAATGAGACTGAACAGATGCCTGCCTACTTCAGCAGACATTCTGCAGCGCCAAACAGAAATATAGCTTCAATAAAATGTTTTATTGTAGACAACAGTGTGTGGAAAAAAAGCAATGTTTAAACATTCGGACAGAGTAAACAAGTTCACTTCACAACTCAGGTTTTGTTCAGATATGGGCAAATCTTTTCAGCACATTTCACACATCTTATATGTGACTAATACATGGGCTGGCACTGTGGCCAGCACCCCCCTTAAGGCCTTTCTGTGTGGAGTTTGCATGTTCTAATGTGCTCTTATGTACCTCAATTGAAGTATATATGTGTTTGTGTGCGTGTTTGCCTTGTGACCTGTCCAGGGTGTTTCTCCACCTTTCACCTAAGATAAGACCCCAGCACCCCCAAGTCTTCATTTGTATTTGAATCGTGCCTTGCTTGTAAACTTTTGTTTTAAAACTGCAGCAGCTAAACGGCCCAAGGTTTAAGTAGCAGTCCATGATTCTGTCTCTGGTGTCCATCAGACATGGCCGAAACTCCTGGACAGCCCTGATTAGAGCTGCATTACCACAGGCAGACAGACTACGGGCGCTGAGCCAGCCTGCTCTTGCCCTCCTCCTGTTCGGCCAGTTTGAAGTGTGTGTACGCGAGGATTCCGCTGAGTGTGCAGAGGATGCCCAGGCCCTGGTGCACAGAGAGCGGGTCATGGAACAGCATATATCCCCCCAGCAGCGTGATGCAGAACTTAAAGTGTCCAAACATGTTGTAGCTGAGGAATTTGGGGTTAAAGGTGAATCCAGATAACACACATTTCTGAAACTCAGCAGATCACAATAAAACAAATGAAAGCTTCAATTATTAGTAAAAGAACAAAAACCCAGTCATGTGGTCATTTCAAGGATGAAGTTCAAAACTGGGTTTTTTTTTGGTTTTTTTTTGCCATTTCACACCAATGTGATTTTTTAATTTATCAATCTTAAAATAAGGTCATTGCTACTACTGCCTTTATTCGGAATAATATTATTAATAATAGTAATTATTATTAAGATTATGGATTTGAGGTAGTCCTTCTCAGTCATGTATAGACATTTTATTTGTACCTGGTCTACACCACTCAGATCCATGCGAGCAGCGCGCCCTCTAGTGGTAGAACTAAAAAATACCAATATAACGCCACAGGCCAGCAAAGGGGTAACACTGCTGTTATAAACCACTGAAGGAAAGGACTAAGTGCAGAAAACCTCTGTTAGTCAGAACAAAATCTGGGTGAAAAAACAGTTTACCATTTTTCTAAAGCTTAGAATAAAGACTGGGTGTTAATTTGCAGGTTATAATAGGAATATGGTGTATATAAAGTAAACAAAAGATGGGATACCCTATACATAAACTTTTCAAATCCATACACTTCTTGGTCAAAGCAGTAGGAATGAATTTATATCTGTTGCAAGTTCTGATCCCTCAGGTGAGGTATGTAGAGAGGTGTGAATACATTACTTATGTTTACATATGTTTAACCGGACTGTCACTGTGTCAATAGTGACTCCTCACATTACACGCAATCTGACCAAATATTCAGGGAGGGGCTTCAGACAAACAGACCCACTCTCAGTACAGGTTAAATACATCTGTAACAACCTTGAATGATCAGATCACATTATTTTCCAGAAAAATAGTCAACAAAACTCTCTCATTCCAAACAAATATGCAGCTCATGCATTTTTCTAAGAAATCTAACCTACTGGACATCAAAGAAAATCTGTGAAGGCAAACAAGACCTGCTTTGTAAAGGAAGGATACGTGACTGGAGACGTGTTCCCGATGATCCAGTAAATGGACAGATTCACGAGGAAGGCAATAACCCCAGACAGAAACACCATCACCTAGAAGAAGAGGCAACCAATCATCGTTGTGCCAAATACACAACACATATTTGCCTTTTAGACTGATGCACATAAAATGACCTTATTTCTGTTTGACAGAAATTAGTCAATGGCAATTATATCACTCATCACTTTAACATAAACATGGATAAGCCATGTGTTCATGGTGGTGATCAAAACAAGACACTGTCTTCTAGTTTAGCTACTATATATGCACTTTATAATCAATCGTTTCCTATAGAAAGACTTAGGGTTACACTATTACAAAGCACACATGAAATAAATAATGCTACACTAAATACACGAAAACCTTGCTTTTTCTGTGGGGCTTTCTAACACAGGCTCCTCTGTTATGACTGTGTGTGTGTATGTTCAGGAAATTCCTGTGGCTAAGTGAGTAGAGGTGTGTCTTCCCAGCTAAACAGAGGCGCCCTCACACACTCACTCACTCACTCACTCACCACAGCCTGTATGGACCAGGGGCCAAAGATGCCCCCCTCTCCAGTGAGTGGCTCGAAGAACGGGACGATCATGAGGAGGAAAGCGGAGGACATTGGGGCCTGGTAATACAGAAGCTGCATGGAATTCACCTGTAGCTCATGCTGCTTTGCGCCCACCCACTGAAACAGAGACAGAGGACAAAAGTTACAGAAAACAGGCCTGGCTATCACACAATGAGGCAGAGAACTGACCTGTCCATAGGTACTTTGACAAAAACTAATTTCATAGAAGAATGGGTAGGTCAGTTAAGGTCCTCATCATGAATAAGACAGGACTCTCATGTGTTTTTACTCTTAATGATACTAGTTCTTCCTGTTCTGTTCCTCATACCAATTTAAATACACACCCAGCACCAACAATATTATACAATATTATACAAAACAAGCAAAAATAATCAGCCAACAACTCATTCATCTGATTCTGAAACAACAGACATCAGTAGCCTAAATTTAGAATGTAGATCTTGTTGCGCTTCTCTCTGAAAATGAAAACTGATGAAAATACTAAACAAATGTCTATAATGGTGATTTCAGTCAATCAGTCATTCTGACAGACTGTAGGGCAACATGGGTTCTATTGTTTCATTTAAAAATTTCTCTATACATTTCATTAGCGTTCATATGATCAAACATTGTGACAGATGTGTGGAGCATCATATGACATTCATTTATTTAAGTTTCTACAGGGTTCATATGATCCACTTGGTCACTGTGTTAGACTGGGATATACTACAGAAGTGCAGGGAGGAAACCTGGCTTCTATTGTTTTGTTTTAAAAAGATGGACTTAACACTAATAACCCCCCTATAACAGGTGTGGCCAGACTTGGTCTTGGAGCTCTAACCGTTGATCCATTTAATAAAGTCTTTCAGAGGCATTTATATACTGGAACTGGGCTACTGGCTCTGATCTTTCCACGATGGCAGACATCCACAAGCAGATCTTTGCATTTCAGATGAATAGGGACATTCTGATAGACTGCAGAAAACGGTTTCATAAAAAAAAGATATACGTTTAAATAGTGGCTTAATTTAAATAAAAATAATAGTTTAACTTACTATAGAAATAATCATCAGCTCCATTAGCAAGCATTATAAAATAAATCACAGAGAACATGAAAAAACATTAGACTCTCTAAACACCTAATCATAACACTTACCCAAGTAACTCCCCTGCTGATTCAAGAGTGAAGGTGTGTTTTAACCACTTAGATACACACTAAGGTTATCTATAAAGGCTTCTCAGCAGCAGTAAGGACACAGTTCACTAGCGTACCTCTTGCATGGATGAGAAGTGCAATCCATGTTAATCATTAAGTCAAGTCAAATGTCAAGCGGGCTTATTGTCATTTCAACCATACACACAGTACATAGTGAGACAGAACACTGCTCTTCAATACATAAACAAAAACAGAACACCAAGTGCAGGACAAGAAAAACATGCAGAGTCCATAAAGAGCAGGAGAGAGATTGCAAGACAAAAATCCCAAAAGAGTAACAAAACAGGACAAGTCAACATTTAGCACAGTCGATTTTTAAATGAATACAATATTATGACACTATTCTAGCAGCGGAGTGGTTAGGTGTGCAAAACTGCAGAATAGAGGCAGGAAGTGATAAATGATGACTGCAGATTATAGCAGTAGCTATAATGCAAGTGCAGTATATAATAAACGGAGGGTTATTTACAGTAGCAGCTGAGTTGTAATTTGTTTGTTTAAGGCGGAACAGTAAAGTGTGTACATGGATTGCAAAAAGGAAGTAGTACAGTCCAGAGTGAAGTGAAGTGACCATTCTGTCATACATGAACACACAACAGCACACAGTGTGAACAGCACAAAATTCTTCCTCTGCATTTAAACCATTCAAAGAGAAGCAGTGGGCAGCCAGGAACACAGCGCCCGGGGAGCAGTGAGTGGGGACAGTACCTTGCTCAGGGTACCTCAGAGGTGCTGAGCGGTCTTAGGAATTGAATACACAACTTCCTGAATGTAGAGCCTAACTACTATGCAGAGGTGTGTGTGGGTGGGTGGGCAGTTTATGTTTCAGTTCTGACTGATAAGTCTAATGGAGTGAGGGAAGAAACTGTTTCCCGTTCTAGCAATGGAGCCTTGTACTAAAATCAAAATCTCGATTAATTGAACATTTTAACTCGATTACGATTAATAAACGATTATTTTATTTATTTTTTATTGTTTTGCCCTCATAGTTCACTGACAAGCTGCTCAGTTGTCTCAGTGTTTAAGTTCTCCGTGCTCGACATGTCGGCGGAATAACGTAACATAACGGAGCGGGGTCACGTGACTCCACATGCGGTAGTGTTTTAAAGGGAAAGTAATTGAAATAATCGACCTGGAAAAATTTGATCGATTAATGGTTCTGAATGTCGAGTTCGATTACTTTTCGATGAATCGCCCAGCCCTACTACATAGCCTTTTGCCAGACAGGACGAGAGAGAAAAGGGTGCATGAGGGGTGTGTGGACGAAACAAAAAATGTGATGTTTCACCATAAATTTATTATAGTCATACCTCAACATGTGATCTTCCTATAATTATTTCTTGAATGTACCACTTACCACTTGGTATAGTGACGTGACAAAAACTCCCAGTGTGGCGAAGACAATCCCCAGCAAGTTAAACTTCACGTCGTAATAAGAGTTCAGTATCACCCCTAGAGTGATTGGAACCTGTTAAAAGACAAACAAACGATTAAACATGCCTCTTGGTCCACTCCATTGGTAAAATTTACCTTGTAAATGTTCCACTCAACACATTATTAAAACCATCTATCTTATAGAGTCGCTAGACAGGCATACAATTACAGGTGGAAGCCCATCTGTTTAATCACTGGTCAGTTTGAGACCAGAGAACTGCTGTTGGCCAAATTTGAGTGGTGGATCACTCAAAGCACAGCAGCACCACAAATTGAAGTGTAAAATCATTTGTCATGTGTGAACAGGGTGAAATTCTTTCTCTACATTTACCCCTTTCACCAAGTGAAGCAACAGGCAGCCAGCAACACAGTGCCTGGGGAGCAGTGTGTGGGGATGGTGCCTTGCCCAAGACAAGGATGGTTTGAAAATCAGAAAAAACAACCCCACAGGGAAAAAGTCATTTATTGTTGTATTCTGTGTTTGTAAACACGTTTATACTCATTTTGATTTTGTATTTTTGTACAGCATGTTTTGGCCCCTCCAGACAAAATTTGAACTAAGCAATGTGGATCTACAAGGGAGAGGTTTCTGTTAAAGTGACCAGGGACTGTAGAAAATGAATGATATATTATTTTAAATATTTGTACATTAGTAGATTAGTAGTAGTTCTAGTGTTAGAACATTGCTTTTTATTCATTTAAACATTTTTGGCCTTCTATCCTCAACATGTTTGGGTATAGCAATTTCGGCCTAAGTAAGGTGGGTCCACAAGGGAAGCGTTTTTCTTAAATAGATCAGGGATTGTAGATGTAAAATACACCATGGCAGTGTGGACAGAGCAGAGCTGTCCTGTGAAGTTTAGCCCAGAGTTCATTCATTCAGTGCAGCCACTTACCAGAGTGAGTTTGATCTTCATGGAGAAGGTTTTTCTGTAGTAGACGGTCTGGATAATGATGATGACAGGGGTGGTCATGGCCTTGGCCAGCTGGTAGGTCCCGATAGTGTTGTTCTGGAGGGACAGGTTGGTGAAGGCGACGAAGCCACAGAAGCTGAGAGCCAGCAGGATGATTTTAGTGGGTCTGAGGTTTTTAGGAGAGAAGATGTCCATCTTATGGCACAGAAACAGGCCGAGCCAGGTCACCAAGAAGTGGACCAAAGTCAGGGTCATGTTGGGGAAGCCGTAGTGCACGTAGATCCATTTGTTGAGGAAGACGATGCAGATGGAGGACAGAAGATTTACCAGCAGTCCGGAGGCGATGCGGCTGTTCTCTAACAGGCCGGTAGACATGGTAAAAAGCAGATTTCGGACCAAGCGTGATGATGAGGGGTCCTCCAGACCTACAGCCCACTCCTAACTCCAGTCATGTTTCTCCTCGGTGGAACCGGTTTTCACTCCACTCCTCAGACAACTTTCACTGTGGCGCGCACTCCTGACGTCAGGACACGCGACGCTCCACGGGCAGCGGGGGTTGGGGGATTTGCAGGCGCGCTGCCACGTTACAACACTCCCCGCCAGAATATCATATTTTTTTTTCATTATATACAGTGAAAAATTATTCTAGTAATTCTTGGTATTGCTACCGATGAAACTACCAAGAGTTTTTTCACTATGATTTGGACACGAGATCATAAAACTAGTAGAATATCGTGTGTAACAAGTTTAATTTAGCCCTTCTTGCCCTTTTAGAGTAGCTGTGCTCTAAAACTACTTACATAAACACCACTGGTATCATACAGCCCCTTAAATGGCTGATAAAAAGTACATGGCAGGCTGATAAGAACACCAGCATAAAAAAAAAAAAATCTCCCACTTTCTTTCTAGCAGGAACTCACTGCAATGAATACACAGAATAAATAGTATTTTGTTTGCATTTTTTTTCTACAAAGACATACACACAAGCTGCCACAAGCTGCAACTCACAAATCTTTATTCAAATACAAAATAGAAAACATCTCAATATTTTAAGTGTCATTAGAAGAGGAGACAGACAGAGAGGGAGAGACAGACTAAGAGTTTAGGATTGGAGCTCATAGCCGAGAGGATCCAGTCCTTTATCCAACAAAAGCAGAGACGACTCCCTCATCTTCTGAAGAAACTTTTGCAGTTCATCTTTAGAAAACACCTATTAAAAAGCACACACGCACACGCACACAGTGAACTAGAGTGACTTCATGATTAGCAGGATTATAACAGTGGTAAGCATTAATCAGAAAAATTACATTTGCTATTCTTTAAATGATAAATGAATCTGAACAGTTCTCCCCTTCTCCTCAAATCAATTAGTTAAAATCTGGTGTACAAAGTTTGAAATGCAACTAACAAATGTGAGTTGGTGTGTTCAAATCAGCACACTGTAAACTCCATGCCTAAATCATCACACACTGGAAAAAAGAGCTACAATCTTTGAAGTTCAGTGTGAATCTCAAAGTTCCTCAGTTCAATAGTTAGAGCAACTAATATTTTCCAGTCAACCATTTACAAATGTGTCAAATTGGTTGAAAATTGGTAAGAGCCTTGTTGTCTCACTTGCCTCAAAAATATTTCCTTAATGGGTGAATGAAATAAAAACCCATCCAAAGTTGTTTTTTTTACTTGCAAAAGTACAGTGTCATGATCATTTTCTTGCTAACAGAAATACGAATCAGTCTGTTAGCCACTTAACTAAGAAGCTGCGTTTATGTGAGCTGTTGGCACATCCCACAAATGCTTATAAGGACTAAGATCTGAGGAACCTGCAAGCCAGTAGTTCCACGAAACAGACCCCTATACTACTTTTGTCCCATCTAGTTAATTTTTCTGGTGCATTTCTATTGTATTGACAATGCCCATGACCCCATTGTGTACCTGTATGTGTGTGTATCTACAGTGTTCTTATATATCCACTCTGGATACAGTAAACCTCCACTTTAATGTGGATCAGCAGTCACGATTTCAGTCTAGCACATTTTTTTTTCTGAGAACCAAACTAATAATTGTTCACTGAAACCCCCACCCTAACGTGGAAACCGCAGATATCCTCCACATTTTTGCTTTTGTGGAGCCTCAAGTGTTTTTCGTTCTGTTCTTCTTAAAGCTCTGTATTTTTATTACTGTAAATTAAATGCATTTATTACTGGAAATGTGCATTAATTACAATACAGTCAATACAAGGGTAAAGTCAGTATTTTACATTCTAGCACTACTAGAACTAGTTCAGTGTTAACTATACAGTATGAATAGATGTTTACACTATTAGTCCACAGGTATATATTTTTTAATACAAATTTCTAAATTGTATAGTGGACATTTTATACTGTACTATTGTTTTCTGCTGCTCTTTGTACTGTCTACTTTCTGCTGTGACAAAGCAAACTGAAGGTTTTTTTTTTTCCCCCTGGCCTTTTTTACTGACATAAGTTACTTGTCATTTTAAATTGCTCCACTGCTTGTATTACCGCAAACATGTTTGGCTCGATGTCATATTCTGACATAAAACTAGAAGTTATTCACTTTGAAAAAGAAAATAAAGACTTGAAAATAAAGACTGATTTTCGTGGAAAAAATCATATTTTATTTTTGTGAGCTACCTAAGGCATGTTATTTTTAATAATAAAAACCATAAGTTTGATTAGTATTAACCTGGAATGCATAACACATTAACTACTTATTTGTCTTCCAGATTTTATCATTTTATTTGAAACATGCTCAAATGTTCTTAGACAGATATTCTATACTGCATTTTAAAGTTAGGATTTGTGTTCTTTTAGATAGAGAACAGTATGACTCATCATGACCGGATGAACTGCAGCGTTATTGCCTTAATCAGCCTCCTTAGCTTGAATATACTGAAGTCAACATGTAAAGTTAGAGTATTGGTACAAAGCTAGACCGAGACTATATAAGTGTAGAAGAGAGGAATGGGGGGTGAAAATGGAGACTGACCTCATACAGCCTATGCTGATCCGAGGCGATGATGTCAGCAAGGCGGAGGCTTTCCTGGTGCCGCTCCGTCCGCTGCAGAACTGTCAGTAGCAGAAACGTCATCATCGGCAAACATAAACGCCGCAGCAGAGCCATCTGGATAGAACGCTCAGAGTCTTCCTCAGCATCCTGAAAAAAAAAAACACATACACTTTTTGAAAATGGACATATCAGGGCTCATAGTTTATTCACTCCTTATAACGCTCAGATCTGAGCTTAAGCAGAACCTCTAACTCCACAACACATAAGAATACTGCATCTACAGAGCTTCATGTCGGTCAGTGAACTCTTACTAACAGACAACTGTGTATCGACTGTGTGTATCTCACCTCTCTGACATCTACCATCCAGCCTCCATCTACAAACAACAAGACGTTATAGATCCTTTCCTTCACCTCCTCTGTCAGAGCATCCAGCCGGCCCTGCCAGTTCTCATATTCCATCTGTGAGTGAATACACAAGTAACAGTGAGTTAAAAAAATATTAAGAAGTTCAACTAAGGCTTTGCAAACATTCAAGCACATTAAATTTACTTAACACATGGGGAAGCAAAAACAGCAATTAAATTAATTCTATCCAGTGAATGCAACTTATAAAGTGGTATTTCAGGTTAACACTATCCAACACTGAATGAAGAGTACTAGAGCACAAAAGCACAAATGATGGTGCAGGTCCTGACCTTGTACTCTTTCTCCTTCATCTCATAGGCTACCTTCTCTGTGAACTTGGCTTGGGCAGGCATTGTGGGCTTTACTGGAGGAGAGTTCATGTGCTTGAACCACTCATTAAAGGCCTCATGAGCTTCCTGTTAAAACACACACAAAACACCGATTGGTCACACACCAAAAAAAAACACACACACACACACACACACACACCAATAAGATCACAACATTAAGCCATTCAAAGTAACACTGATTTACTTGATACAAAGGCACCAGTCAAGGGACTATATATCTTAATCAAGAGAACAGTCAGTTCCAAATTCCCCATATCTCAATCCAGTCGAGCATCTGTGGGATGTGCTAGACAAACTAGTCCATAGAGGCCATATCTTGCAATTTACAGTACTTAAAGGATTTGCTGCTTAAATGATTTGCAGCCAGGACTTAAACCAGTTCCAGATCCATCTTTAGAAGTCTTGTGGAGTCCATGCTTCAAGGGATCAGAGCTGTTCGGCATGAGGGACACCAACACAGTATTGGGCAGGTGATTTTAAGATTATGGCTGATCAATGTACACATTAAGAGTCTTAAGTAGGGATGGGTATCGTTAAGGTTTTAACGGTATTACTACTTAAATCGATACCACTTATCGGTTCGGTACTTTAACGGTACTCTTATCGGTACTTTTTGTTGTTTTTTAATTAAAAAGCCAAAACAAATTGAGAACAGAAATAACACTTTATTTTTTAAATGTAAAATAATTATCTATAACTTAGCAAACACCAATGTTTGAGCAAATATCTATTACACAAACAAA
>JBBPCW010247135.1:0-14772 GCA_037974425.1 Phenacogrammus interruptus
GTGTGTGTGTGTGTGTGTGTGTGTGTGTGTGTGTGTGTGTGTGTGTGTGTGTGTGTGTGTGTGTGTGTGTATTAAAGCTATCATCATCTCTCAGACCTTGTTATCACTAAAGATTCAGCCTTGCTGTTCAGTAGTCCCTGGTTTATGGTTGAGGTTTATCCAAGGGTTTAATGTTTATAAAAGCTACCCCATGTAATTGTATTTACCCAATGTTCATTAATATTTTGCCTGAAACCTGAGGTATTATTTCACAAGAGTTACATAAATCAAAACATAACATACAATATATATTACAGAAAAATGTTGGATAGTTGGAATTTCTATATGGTAATTCTGCAGAAAACATTCTCTTGGACCTGCTATAATTAGAAAATATGTTGGTTGGGAAGATTTTGTCTAATAACACCATTCAGCCAGCCTGGCTGGGGAGCAAGTACATATGACAGTACATAAGCCTGTCATGAAGTACCTCAGTGAACTGTTCTGTCACCGTTCCTCTTTACCCTGTACACACCTGACTTCTAATACAACACAGAGGGCTGCCTTCTGCAGAATTTCTCCGATGACTCAGCAATAGGGTGGGGATGACTTGGAATACAGAATGGCTCCGGACAGTGGACAAGACCAAAGAACTGGTGGTGGACTTGCGAAGATCACAATCTCCTGTCACTCCCTTGTCAATTAGAGGGGAGGATGTGGAGATTATTCACACTGACAATAGTCTGAATTGGTCTAAGAACTATCTGGCCTCTTACAAGAGGGGTTAAAGCAGGCTGTACTTCCTACATAGACTCCGATCTGTTAAGAGGAATACAGCATGCTCTGGTTCGAATCCTACCTTCAGCACCACCACTGGGTCCCTGAGCAAGACCCTTAACCCCAAGTTGCTCCAGGGAGAGACTGCCCCCTGTAGGTAGGGAATGGAAGTCGCTTTGGATAAAAGCGTCTGCTAAATGCCGTAAATGTAAATGTAGTCATGCAGCTCAAAAAAGATGAAGCATCACAATTTGTTTTGTTTAAATTATTGGTTTTCAAATCATAAGAAAGGGGAGGAGACACAATAAGTCAAAATTTCTTTCTAAAGAAGGAGAAGGTGCTTGCATGACCTAATCAAAGTCTTCAATTGAATCTCACTGGAAATATATGAAAGGTTTTGAAAATGAGAGTGCAAGAGATGGGAGATGGAGATAGGAATGGACAATCTGTCAGAAGGAATGGGCCAAAAATGAACAGTACAGGGCTGCACAATGTTTCTTATTGTACGATGCAATAGCTTTGCAACAAAATAGAAATATTCTTATAATTATTTTTCTTTTAATATTTTAATAGAGAAATACATACAAGGCACTGCATTGAAAAACAGTCCCCAAAGTAATTTTTTTCACTACTTTACCAGTGTGAGCATTATGTAATACTCCTTTACATTATGCATGCAAAATCCTTACTTCAGCTAAAGGATACTAAAGTTGCTAATTCAGCATAAAATTTGCACATGTTTATAATTATCCACCTTTGCACTTTTTGAGGTATTCCTTTAATCTGTTATTTTGCCTTAGTCATGTGCTTTCTCAGGCTTCTGGTCCATTCACAGCTCAAGCCCTTCATCAAGCCAAATGGGGCAAAGGTTACTGTACTGACCATGAGCTAGCGGCACTAGTAACAGCACAACAATGCTGGACAGTCTGTGGAATAGTATTAGTAAAAGATGAATGGTTAGTCAAAAGTAGGGGGCAATAAGCAACACTGAGAACATTAATAAACATGGACTATGATGAAAGATCATTGACTAAAGTGTTGGCAGTAGCATGGATGGGTTTAAGATTCTACTTCTCAGAAGGTACACAGAGAAAGTAGAGGCCTGCTTCCTTACTAGAGCCTGTCTTGAAGTTCCACCTTGCTATTGCCTATCTATTGATGCACAAGTTTGTCATCCTCTTTCCCCTTGTCAATGGACACCTTATGACAACAGAAATGCTTCTGGCTGCACATGTTTAAGTGAGGGACCATTCTCCGTATAGGAGAGATGTTCATGTGTGTAAAAACTGGAATTATAACCAACGCGACTACCCTGTCAGGGTCACTGCTGTGGTGAGAATAGGCCACACTTATAACATCTAGCTGACAGTAGGCATGTCCTAGTCTTGAAATTTTAACCAAAAAATAATTGCCAAGAAATAATAGCTTATAAGAAATTCATTGTCATTTGTTTGTTTATTAGTGACCAATTTAGCTGATTAGCTATTAGCTATTTTGCTTCATAGTTTTTCATTATTTGATGCTCCAAAATGAAGCCACGCACAGCCCAAACTGAAATAAACATCACTCGCCACAGCTCTCTAAAAGTGTTAACATCAAATAAATAAACATTACTCACTGTTGCCCTCCAAATGTGTTATTAACAAACATCAGTTAAACAAACATTACTCACCAGCGCATTCTAAAGATATTGTAAACAGATAAACATCACTCACTGCCATTTCAGAATGTCTTATTAACAAACATTAAATCATAAAAAATACAGTCAAATTAGTGTCATTTGATGGTCTTATTATCAAACATTAGATAAACAAACATTACTCACCACTGCCCACGTAATAGTATTAATAAGCACCTGCCAGATGTTCATTGTTTTGGTTTTCAGTTTCTCTTGGGAAATACATTTTATTTCATTTACATTCAGTTGACTCAACAAAAAACACTACAACACACAAGTGGAGAATAAATATCAGTATAAATATCTTTTAAATGTGTTTTGTTTGTTTACATTCATTTGAATCAACATAAACAAACTACAAGACAAAACTGAAAAATAACTATTAGTATAAATTGTGATTAGCTCAAATTTTGCAATATGCAATTATGTGGCACTGGCCCAATAATAGGTACCTCTCGGGTGATAAAGGGGTTAGAGGGGGGCTAAAAGATTGCGCACCAACAGGTGGGCTACAGCTATATTTGGAGTTTTTGATAGTGAATGCTTATGGTATTCTACAGAACCATAGGGCCAGTTACCATTAGGCCAGAAACCTTTTTAATGCAATGTGAGGCCTGTTGAGATTGACACACCAAGTAGTACATCACAGAATGTATAATTATGGTGCAAGAAGGATGAAATTACAATGAATCGACTTAGGAGCAGAGAGAAGAAGCTTTTAAACTCCATGTGGAGCATGAGAGGAATCTTTAATCTTCCAGAGCAAACTTTCACCAAGATTTTCTTTATTTTGTGATCACATTACCAGCAACACTGTTTTAGGAAGCATTTTTACATTCAAGCTGCCCAACCATACTGAAACATACATCCATCACAATGCCAAAGGTTGAAGACTTTTAATTTGATAACACAATTCAAAGATAATGTTGCACCTCTTGAAATCAGAGAGGTTTATCCAGTTTCCAAACATTTAAAGGGCCACGTCAGTCTCCCAAATCCTTGCAGGAATGAAGCTGATACGGCATTTAAATAGTTCACTGCTCCACCTCGCGGTCACAAAACATACAGACAAGAAAAAAACTAAAAATAAAGCCAAGCGTAGAGTTAAGCCATAGATATATTAATAAAAGCTCAAAAAGTCAATGATTTACACACGTGTATGTATATATATACATATATATACACACACACATAAATATAGTATTCTGTGTACAAACGTGAACACTCCTGAAATTACGAGAAGCAGGCGTTGTTGTGGTGAAAACTACACGTCCCATGATGCCGTGCTCCACAGTGACTTGAAACACGCGACGCTGGTGTTTATTTTGCTGTGCTGCCATCGGACTGACTTTCTCCTGACATTAAAACCTAAAAATTATTAAAATCACCACAAAGATAACGGACAGAGTGAGTTTAGCAGGAGGATCTAAGTCTGCTTATATCTGACATTTTGTGCGCAGCTTTGGGTTTGTAATTTTGTATCTTTTTACTAAGAATGACCTCGGAATGCGCCTCGTGCTCTTATTTGTTGACATCATACGTCTAATTTCTCGTAACGCGTATAAATATATATATTGATCTTTATCTCTCTCTATGTATATAAAATGCGTGTTATACCAGTCCAGCTTGCTTTTATATTTTAATTAATTATATGAATGATCCGTTTTCTATGTAATGTGATGTTTTCAATGTTAATATTGCTTGATATCTCTTTATGGTGATCAATATTTGTCTTACATGCATTAAAATAGAGGTGATTATATACAGGTAAATATCTCACAATCCATATTTAAAATTAACTGGAATTAATACGAATCTAAATCTATTTTCTCTTATCCGTATTTATTGATAAGTTTGTAGTGTTAACATTTCATAGTTCGGTATCTGCATACATGCATTAAAACCTAGAATTTCGATTGCTGGTAATATGTACTCATCTCTGTTAATAATCTCTGTAAATAATTCCCCTATAGCGATGTAGTTCTGATTAACAGTTGTTAAAATTTGTCTTATTCTTTTTGGGGTGTTTTATAGATTTAGTCATGCTGCTCTCCTCAGTGCCGAAGCGCCTGTTGCTCCCCCGGCGCTCGCGCAGTCTGTCTCCGTGTCGTGCGCTGCGCACGAGCCCAGGTGAGGCCTCCAGGTGCTGCACGCGTGACATGGAGATGGTTCGGAGCCCCACGGTCCCACCCGTTACCGTCACCCCTAACATGCAGTACCACCAACTGGCGAACAGGTGGCGCGTCACCCTGGAGAACCGGAGGAACTCATGGGCAGCGCTGGCCTCGGCGGGACGCTCCAATAAATACTGGGGGGAGGAGGGAGGGGGCAAGAGAGGCAGTGGGGCAGGATCGAGGGCAACAGCTACAGCAGGGGTAGTGACTGTTGCAGCTATGGCCTTTTGCCTGAAGAAGGATGAAGACCCTAAAGGTATCCTATGTCCTAAGTGAGATCCAAGATTCTTTATTTGTCACATGCGTAGTCATACAAGTACAACACACAGTGAAATCTATCCTGAACTTCTCCTTACTGACTGTGCAAACATTATAAACAATAAGTAAATTTTCAATTAAAAAGATCTGGAAATTTACTAAAACACAGATAAAATAAAGTGATGAGTATACGTAAATATAAGTATAAATGTAAGTAAAATTTAAAAAATTTAAAATATAAATCTGAGATTTTCTAAACACGTGGTGCACTTTAGAGGTTCTTCCTTAACTACCTTTGCAGTGCTTCCTTGTGGTGCACTCACAAAGAACTGGATTTATTGGGGCAGCTAGTGGTCTTGTGTTTAGGGTTTAGGTAATTGCCCCTGCAATTGGAAGGTTGTGGGTTTGAATCCCAGAACTGCAAGTGGCACCATTGAGGGACCCACTGTCTGCACTAGTGGTGTGTAACAATTCAGAAAATTAAAAAAATTATGAGATAATAGATACAGGCAAAAACGAGTGTCCTTAATTTAAAACCCCTACTACACAGGGCTTGATATGAGATGCAGGCAGTGTTGTCATGATGAAAAAACAGTGTTTTTAAAAAGTTTTTATTTAAATTATTTACTTTTATGTGTTTACCTTGAACCCCACAGGTGAGTCTCTTCTCAACGCGGCCAGGTCCAACAGCGTGCAGGAGTTGGAAAGGTAAATGGCTCATGGAAAGAGGAGAGTTCCTCTCAGTTGTAGTAGAATCTCTTCACACTGCAGGTAGACTTGATTCATTTTGGTCCACCAGCAGTGTGAAGACAAATCCATGCATGTACTCCTAATAGCATGAAAGTGTCCTCCTGTGTTCTCTGTTTTTGTTTTCCTCAAAAAAGACCCATTGTTGGCAGAAGAGGTCCCTCTGTTCCACGTGTCTGATGAGCCACTGCGCCGCAACTGTCTGCCTCACTAAAATGCCTGATTCAGACTAGCTAACCCTGGTCCTGGAGATATACACTTTATGGACAAACATATTGGGAAGCCTGGTTATTACACTAACAGGGACTTGAATGACATTGCATTCAAAGACATGATACAGTTTTTGTGCTTACAACTCTTTAGCTATGGAATCAGCAAAGCTTTGGCAACTTTTAAGTAACAGACTTTACTTGGTCTTCCGCTTAATGGCTGCTGTTCCTAGTTGCTTCCACTTGCCAATAATTCCACCTAATCTAGACTGTAGAATATCCAGCAGAGATGGAATCTCAGGAACAGCAAAGCTGACATCCTATCACAGTATCAGAGACACTGAGCTCTTCAGTACGACCCATTTTGCTGCTCAAATGTTTGTAAATGGAGACTGCAAAGCTAGGTGCTTGATTTTATGCACATGTGATAATGGGTATGATTGAAACACCTGAACTCAATAAATAAGAAGTGTGTCCCAATACATTTGTCCAAATAGTGTACATACTAAGAAGTCTAGTTCCAGCCACAAGTTGTAGCGCCCGCTCTGGCAGCGCCCGCTCTGGCAGCGCCCGCTCTGAACGTCTCCAAAAGTTCCTTACAGGCTGGAGCTTTTTGGAAGGTGTGGGATGGAGCTAAACACTAATCAAACACCAACAGATCTCCAGGAGGAGGGTTGTGACCATTGAGCAATATGGTAGACCAGCATTTCTCAGGCTGTCCTAGTCCAAGGGCCCCCTAGTGGACATAGATGGTCACTATATACTATATACACTATATAGACAAAAGTATTGGGATGTCTGACCATTACACCACAGGAACTTTAATGACATTGCATTCGAATACATGGACTTTAATATGGAGTTGGTCCACCTTTGCAGCTAGAACAGCTTCCACTCTTCTTGGAAGGCTAATACACTGATAATGGATAAGAAGGTCTGGCTCACGTCTCCATTCCACTTCATCCCAAAGGTGTAGAATGGGGTTGAGTTCAGGACTCATCCAACCATGTTTTTATGGACCTTTCTTTGTAGTTAAGCGTGGCGTTGCACAAAATGTCTTGGCATGCTGAAGCATTAAGATTGCCCTTCACTGGAATAAGGGGCCTAACCCAAACACTGAAAAAGAGGGTGTCCCAATACTTTTGTCCGTGTAGTATATTTGGATAGGAGGGCAAATGTAACTAAATCATTGCCCAGAAGAGGGCGGCAGTGTTGTAGGCTGGGAACACACTGTCTATTAATAAGATCTGAGAGTGGAGGAGTGGGGGTGTAAGAGTGAGGCATAAGGAGAGAGAGAGAGAGAGAGAGAGTGCAAAGAAAAATGGACTGTTTCCATTCTAGCACAATATGGAGCTGCACATACAGACTGAGCTGAAACACAAACACAGCCTGCTTGGCCTGTGGAGGAGCAGACTGACCGCAACTTCTCAGAAACAAACCGCTCACCCTGAACCTGTGTGTGTGTGTGTGTGTGTGTGTGTGTGTGTGTGTGTGTGTGTGTGTGTTGGGGGTGTATGAGCATATGAGTGTGTGTTTGTGCAATGGATGGGATGGCATATGAGCATAGTGCACCATCTGTTCTTTTGTGTATGGTTATGCTTGTGTGTTTTCAGTTTATCGCTGAAAATGAAACTAATTGAAAATGAATCTCAGTTAAGCAACGCTTTCCTGACTTATATGACCGTTTTCTCAATTTTCATGTATCTTCCAGTCAAAATAACCCCTCTTATTTTGGAGCTCTTATTTTTCGTGGCTATTCAGTTCTCTGTGTATTAAGATATGTTCTTGTAATAACTACAGGTCAGACTTGGCTGCAAGTCAAGTTGTATTTCAGTAAAAATATTTTAACATTTAAATTGACCTTTACCATTACAAATATATTTCAATGTTTTTGTTTAATTATTAAATTAAATATAGTAGCATTGTTATAGTTTAATGTACTTGTACATACTAAAATCTAAATATTGTAATTTGAGTATTACAATTAAATATTTCAATTGACTTATGCTAATATGTATATTTTATGCTAATACGTATGTTTTTAAATGTTAAAAGGAAACATAATATTATCTGAACATTTGCACCTTTTCCTTAATCTATTACAAATAAATGTGAATATTTAAATTAAGTGTTACAATATTTCAGTATTGAAATTTACATTTTATGATCTCATAGAACCCGAAATAGTCACTTCCTCACCCACTGATATAAACAGCGTTCATCACAGACCGTCACAGTGTGGCAGTCTGATCAGTGTTTCCAGATTGTGAGATTTTATGATTTAATTTCCAAGAGATCTGTGATGTTTTGCCATTGCTTTGTAATATTTCATTTTTGTGAAACATAAAAAAGGAAAGGAAATCAGCAGAATTCCTGTGATGTCTACAAAAGTAAATAGTCATAATACATGAAAGCAATTCATAATAAAAACATGTATTGTAATAGTAATTGTGCTATGATAAAACAATAGTGGAGATATACTACTACTACTACTACCAATAATAATAATAATAATAATAATAATAATAATAATAATAATATAATCCATTTGCTCCCACAAATATAACCATTATATTTACTATACAAAGATGCCAGTAAACACAAGTCTTTTGAGTTTATCTATGATATCTATGAAATACTGGTGATGGTGAAATAGTTGCGAATCTAAAAAAAATAATTTTTTTCTTATAACGGTTCTTTGGGGACTATTTTGCCTTACAATACCCTGCATATATCACTGTGCCAGCAATGGAGGGACAGAATATGGTTCATGACAAAACCATCTCAAAACAATTATAAAACATTGTCTCAGACTTCAGGCAGCACTTTTAAAACAGTTTAAAAATGACTTACCTAGCTTTTAATAATAAATGTGATTATAGCTTTTAAAGGTAAATCGTCAGATGTCTGGTTCTATTCACCAACGCAGTAAAACAGAAAGAAATGGACTCTGTGAATTTCTCTAGAAAGGAGCGTGTCACATTAAATCGAGCTGAATGACTGTCTTGAAAGTAAACGTTTAATTACGTCAATTTCTTTTTATCTTGGCCTGCCAATATATTGGTCAGACCCTCGTTTTCATCCGCACACTTTTTTCTGTTGCCCACACACACCTGTCCCCCACTTAGGACATGTCTGGTGAATCATCAGCATGGATACTGACCATAAACTGTTAAACAATAAGAGCAGTGAAGTGTGTAAAAGGGTGGGATTGAGTGTTACACTGATAGCTAGGATTTAGCCCAGAGGCCAATACACAGATGGGTTTAAGTGTGTGTGTGTATGTGTGTTTGCGTGTGTGTGTGCGTGCGCGCGCTGACGGACACCAGATGTGTTAAGTGTTTTAAGTTTGATGCCGTCTGGAGACACGAGGGGTAACACAGGAGGTTGTGTTGACTGTAAACACACACGACAGCAGGAGCGCTCACTGTTGATCTTTTCTCTTCTTTCTTTTACTCACTGCTTACCTTTCCACTCAATCTTTCTCTTTTAGGTTGTTGGCAGCTGGAACGGATCCAAATACTCGCCACCGTCTGGGTTGGACCCCACTTATGGTCGCCTCCATGAACAGACATCACAAGTAAGGGTGTGTGTGTGTGTGTGTGTTTATGTGGGTGTTAAGGAGTGAGGTGGGTGCGGGAAGTGTGTGTTTGTGTTTGTGTGTGGGGAGGGTTGTATAGACGGGTTAAATAATTCATTCATGAGTTAAGCCATTAATGATCCTAATGGGCCTTAATAAGCTTACACAAGTCCCGTGTTATTGTAGTTCATTCAGACTTAATGTAAATAAATGCTTATAATAAAACAAATTATTTTGATAAGCTGTTGCTGGCTTGGATTAAAAAAAAAAGTACTTAAAAATATGTAGTTATTTAGGATGCCCATATCCTACATTTCCTTATACTTTATTGTTTTTTCTGCAGTCTGCTTTTAAGGTGAAAAAATTGTCACAATTCACAAAACATGCCGATTTTCCATCCTCCCCATATCCCTTAAAAATAAAAAACTGTGTTATTAGACTGATTATTAGACTGATATATGCAAATAACTTAGGCTGAATACAATGATAGTTGTAGGTGCCTTGCTATTGTCACAAAACACAAAAAATGCAAATTTGGCTTTTCTGGAAGATTATTGTTCATATATGTGAAATGGTTCTTGCCACATCACATTGCGATTTCAAGAGAAGTGATAAAAATGTTGTTTCCCATAATACGAGTCCCTCAGTGCAGCATAAAGACTATGCAGGCTAAACATACCAGTCTATATGATTTCTATATACTAATTTAGCTCCAAAACTTTAGCGTTGAATTAATTGTTTTTGTGCCATCATAAATATCGACATCTGTACAGATTTTGGCTTATTTGACACAACCGTAGCCTGTTCCATCCTCAGTGAAGTTATATAGACTGCTTTAGTTCAAAGTGTTTTTTTGAACAAGGAATAATACAGAACACACAATGAATCATTTGTCAGTGATAAATGTATAATAACAAAAACTACAGGTTTAATTCTTAAGCTTAATAAGAGGTTGGAAAAAATGCCCATGAAAGTAATTTTTGGCAGATAAAACCACAAACATACAATGTAAGGAAAATGTAGGATATGGGCCTTTAAAGACATGTACCATATGAAGAGTCCCAAGTACAAAACCCAATGTCCTCGAGTGCTAAGGCTGTTTACCCTTTACCCGCTGCCGTACTGGCTTTCCAGGAGCCACAAGGCCCCCGCAGCCACCCAGCCCTCTTTACTAAATTCAATTAACCCTGCATTTTCAAACACTCGCACACACAGCCAGAGAAGCATGGGGGAGGTTTCGGAATCCAATTTAGGAAGTGAATGGCAGCGGGGGCGCGCCCTCTCTTTTGAGTGGAGGGGTGCAGGCTGTCGCCCCTCAGGAGTGAAACAGACGCGATTCCGACTGGGCAAACATCACTGAGACCTCCAGACCTTCAAAGGGAAGGTCTCCAACACATAGAAACCCTGCACCCAGGTCTCTCAGGCCATGCCCCTCGTCCCTGGATGGGCAGAAGGCCCGAGGATCAGGATTAAATTAGTATTTTAATGCAGAATCATAAACTATTAAACAGAGATTTTTTATTATTTATTATTTACTCTATTACGTAAAAACGTTAGATACTTTAGTGTTGCTGGAGCTCTGTAGTCACCCAAGATCTGTTTTTTGTGAAAATGCATCACCAAAACTTCTCTAACCTCATCCAGCTCATCAATAAGATGGCACAGACTTGTGGATGTGGTTTTGGACTCAGTGTGGTCCTATTCTGCTTTGGAGAATACTGACCCTGGTGTTGTTCTAAGTGTCTGCCTGTGACAGTGGAGTTTTATTCATTTTTATGTCTTACATTAAGTCATACTGTGTTCTTAATCACATCCACCGTGTTCTTAATCACATCCATAGCACTTAATGAAGAACTGAATGTGGTTAAGCGGTTTGAGAGAAGTTTTAACCTCAGTTCTATGGAAGCAACTCTAAAAAGCCTCTGATGTGCGACTGCATGTGCAGTAAAATGTCTTTTTACTATTCGGGTCTGTTGACTTCTAGTGCAATGTTGTCTTCCAGTTCAAAATTAAAGAAGCAAAATGTGGATTTGAGACATTATTGTTAATAAATATATTTAGTCTAACAGACTGCATAAAAATATAACTATTATTGATATAAGAAATGAATAAATAATAAACCAAATAATGAAAAAAATGTTGAGTGCTCATATGAAATTACATAAGTAATGTGAACCTGCTATAGTTGTATGCAAAAATTTGGGAACCCTTCCCGCAGACCCATGTTATTTTAATGTAAGGCCCTTTATTAGGCATTATTAAGCCTAAATCCAAGGCAAGTCTAGATGATTCCAGAGCATGATGTGCTCCTACAAACCTGGAGCAACTGAGCATTAAGGGTCGGTTTCCCAGACGGGGATTAAGCCTAGTCTTGGACTAGCCTTTCCTATTCAATGGAAAATCTCCATTCACAGAACTACTTAATCCAGGACTAGGCTTAATCCCTGTCCGGGAAACCGGCCCAAAGTGTCGTGCTCAAGGATTTGAACCTGCAACTTTGTGATCATTGGCTTTGCAGGCAAATGTTTTACCCACTAGGCTACTTATCACCATAACTGACTAGGAGAAGACGCCCTGACAGAAATTTAAATACGCCCTGCATGTGATGCATTGGCCCACTTTGCAACATCATCTACATGGAAAGATCTTCAGAAGGTGTACAACTTATAGCTTGGATAAACCATTGGTATCTTGTGATCAAGCTGAAACAAGAACTCTTTGGCTCTAAAGACAAAAAAAATACTGATTATCATCGAACCTTGGACACTAAAGTCTCACAGTCAGTAAAGAAACTGGAGAATGAAAAAAGATGATTACATTATTACATGAAAACAGTGATGCAAAACCAATGTAAACTAAAGAGTAAGGTTTTGGAGTGGCCTTCACCATTCATACTAATATTAATATTTCTCAACTACAGTTGTTTTGCAAAAAAAGATAAAACCTTTATGTGGATTTGTATCAAAACGTCGTGCTAAAATGTGCAGAAAAATGACATATTTCAGTCCCTTCTATGTAAAATATGTTCAGACGTCTGCAAATGACAGTGTAAAGTGTGCTTCTCGTCAATAACAATGATTGCTTCTTTGCCAGCGTGCACTGTGATAAGTGTTTCTTCAGAAGAATGCTTATTCTTGTAAATATTTATGACAAAAATAATAGTTTGGTATTTATCATTATGAGTAAAGTCTCTCTCTTTTCCTCTCTCTCTCTCTCTGTATGTATGTAGTGACACAGTTTAAATCCCACCACTGCTACTCAGAGAGAACAGATTAATGATGTTTTTTTTTCAGGGTCGGTACCAAGCGTGTCGTTATCCTTCACAAATGCAAAAAAAAATTCTGCACTGCTGACGGGTATTTTCTCTGTGTGTGTGTGTGTGTGTGTGTGTGCTTGTGTGCGCACGCGCACTCATCTGTGTGGTGTGTGCATGGAAGTGCCTGTTATGAGCGGTATAACTCACGGTAGCCGTCACGCTGTTTCTGTCTTCCTGTCAGTCAAAGTCCCCTGTGACCAATCAGGGCTTCAGGGCAGATGAAGGACCGCCCACTTTAAGAAATGTATCATGTTATTTTTATGTTTCTGTGTAGTGATGTTTGTACAGCATTTTATTTTTCTATTAGTGTAACCATCTCATTTTCTATTTCCCTCTCTCCCTTTCTTTTCCCTTACTTTCTCATTCTCATCTCTCTGCTCCAGTTTTTATGGCCGTGAAAAAGAACTTGTACGTCCTAAATGGTAACTTGCTGGTATCTGTAGCAGTAATTAATGTAACAATGTATTTTGGTCTATTCATTATGACATGTTCACAAATGTAATGTAAAATGTAAAAAAAGTCTGACATGTTGACATGTCTCTTAAGAACTGCTAATATATGTTGTTTTCATGTGTCAAACATTAAATTAACTGTTTGTCAGCACCCCTTATAATTGATTTCAGAAGTTTCAGCCACACCCATTGCTGTCAGATTTACAATTTGTATAGAAAACAGTAGACCACTCAAACTCAGTGGGGCTGCCAAGTGCTGAAGTGTGTATTAGAACATCATCTGTGGCATCACTCACTTCCAAACTGACTGTGGAAGCATGGGTCAACAAAAAAAAAATTGTAATCATCAGAAAACAACACACTTTTCTAAACCAGTTTTTATTCTGATTTCAGATCTGCTTTGTTTTTTTTTTTTAGACACATCGACTTTTTGAATTTTGAGTAATATTAGATTGCAATAGACTTGCATACATTTTTTATTAAAGCACAGCACCAATCAAGTAACCGTTTCAATATTTTCAGTGTGAAGTCAGACAGGCGACACTGTGGCATAGATATAATGATCAGTGTTGGTCAGCTTCCACCGTTTCTTCAAAAACACTCAGCATATGATTATTATGTGCTAATTATACGAACTATCATGCAAAATATAACTAGCTTCATCACAAAAACTGCATGCTAGGATAAAAACTAAACACACTACAAAACCCACATAAACGTATCTCTTATGATTTTGACCTGTTGACCTGTGCTCTCAGAGAGACTGGAGGACAAGTCTGAGTTTGAATGATCGCAAAGTGCTGAAAGTAACGTTGGGTGGCGGAGGAACAATAGTGTTCTCCCACTCAAACACATTCACTAAACCTGCCCATTAACTGGTGAGGTGAACCAGTCGTTTCTGAGCAGATCAATCACCAAAAGTGTTGGACCACAGACCTCCAGGCCTCGAGTTTGACACCCTCGTCTTAAAGGACCTGCTGCTAATGTCTTAGAGCAGATACCACAGAACACCTTCAGAGGTCTTATGGAGTCACAATGAGGAGCTACACAATATTAGACAACTGCCTCGATGTGTCAGAGCTGTTTTGGCAGACGTGCATAATATTAGGCAGGTTTTAATAGTCTGACCATAAGATGAAATGAAGGTTTAAGCTAAGAAAGTTGCTGTTACTTAAGTAAAATTTGACATCATTTATTTATTCACTCATTAACAATAAATGTTTGTAGTTGCTCATGTTAAATAAAGCACTCCCTCGGGGTCTTGACGTAAAACATTACTATAGTTGGGTCTGGATCAGGGTGCATTTACAAGATTGCAATTAATGCATTTTGTGCCAGTAATTACCAGTGTTTGCTCGACTCCTAAACTTACGAGCCAGCGATGGCTGTGCGGTGGTCCAGAAGTTTTTCTATGGCAATGCTGGGCTTACCCCCACCTATATAACTCTGCAGTGTGACTGTAGCACTGGGTGTGGCGTTCAAAGGGAGAAGGATACGGCCAAGGATGGAAGGGTATTTGGATAGCTTTGATGTGTGTGTGTGTGTGTGTGTGTGTGTGTGTGTGTGTGTGTGTGTGTGTGTGTGTGTGTGTGTGTGTGTGTG
>JBBPCW010247190.1:0-11357 GCA_037974425.1 Phenacogrammus interruptus
GGGTAATGTATTAAACTGAGTTTAAAATGAAATTAAAGTGTTTTGGGAGCACATCTGGGGGCATATTTAGGGTTTACTCTATTAAGATAGGTATTTTAATGCATTTTTTGACCAAAACACAACAACGCGGTTTTTCATTATACGCGGGTGCTCGTGTAACGTTACCCCTGCGAATAACGAGGGCTTACTGTATATGTATGTATATAAATATTCCTTCCTTATCTTATCTAAATGATGCTTATTGTTCATTCACAATTCCAGACTCACCTTGGTGTTCCGCTGTCGGGATTTGATGCTGGTCTCCACGCACAGGTAGAAAGCAGAGATACACTTCCCTTCCAGTCGCGGTCCGTCCAGCAGGGGCAGCAGTTGCTGCAGGTCGGCGGCGGTTCTGCCCTGCACACTGTCGGCGCTGTCCTGCAGGCTGCGTGCGAACTCATCAGGATCGAGAGAGGCGATGAAAGGTTCCACCAGCTCCAGCGTTCCGGACCTCACCACCTCCTTCTCCACCTCCCTGTTAGTGGCCAACACGGCCACAGCCAGGCAGGCGTAGAAGCGGATCAGCTCATCCTCTTTAGAGAAGGCCAGCGGGAAGAGCCACTCGGCCGCCTGCTTCTCGATCATCAGCCGCTGACAGCGATGCCCGCCGTACATGGCACAGTTGGCCAGTGCAACGGCACAGTGGCGCAGTACGGTGGGGTCAGTGCCACGGCACCAGTACAGCAGGGCATCCAGAGCTCCGTTGCTGATCAGCTGGGCCGACGTCTCCTCCGTGTGTTTGAACATGTGCTCCAGGATGCCTGAGATGCTGCGCGCCAGCTGGGCATCCTCCAGCTCTCGGGTCAGATTCAGTATCACCCCGAGGCCCATGCGCGCAACATAGTCTCTGCAAAAACAAAAGAAACTTCAACACTTCCAATAAATATTGGCTTGAGTCAAAAGTGTACATCACTTCCACATGAGCAAAATATACATTTTATATCGAACAGTCTTCTCATTGGTGAATTTAGCTCCAATGAGAAGACTGTTCGATATAAAGTGTATATTTTGGAGTTAAAACTCATTCTGTTTCTTTAATCTACATGGAAAAGCACTGCCAGTACAACAGGACATAAATATACCATGACCAAGGGTGGAAAACTATGTTCTTTGTGGAACTATGTTCTCTGGAGAGATGGAGCTCCATTCAGTTTCTTTGGAATGAGTTTATTTCCAGAACTGATCATACAACATCAAAGCCTGACCTCACAAATGCACTTGCAGCTGAATGTGATCAAATCCTCATAACAATATCTCAACACATTTTCTTTTTACTTCTTTTTCTTTTTTTCACCCACTGCTGACAAACGGGCTGCACTGGGCTGTATGCAGTAAATTGTGCAGTTTCTTTAATCTACATAGTAAAACACTGCCAGAAAAGCAGGGCACATATATGGACTGTATGGATGGAGGAGTAAATATACCATTAGAAACAATATTTATACACCTAAAATATAGATGGGCAATATGGCTAAAATATCATATCACAATTTTTACAGTTAAATCACGATTTTGATTTTATCAGGTATTTATATTAATTACCTATTAACTATAGATTGTATTTTACTATTTTGCAAGTTACTGAACTGTCCAGTCAAACTACTGTTGGTTGAGCGCTGTTCCTATAAGGCGTGCATTAAGCATTAAGCAAATAGTGGCTAGAAATAGATAGAATCTAGTCTGTATAGACGATACTACAATCTCTCTGCTTTGGTAGATCGTCAACACATAGATCGTCTTCATGATCTTACTGTATATCGCCCATCCCTAACCTAAAGTTTTTTAATTCTAGAAAAATAAATATATGGGCCCTATAGTATCATCACAAGTGCATTGTCTAGCAGTAAAATCCCAATAGTGATGTTTTGTCCATATCGTGCTGCTCTAGTTTGAACCCAGAAGGACTTTGTCCAGGTGAGTCTGTGATCTACCTGTTTTCTGATATGAGGATCTGTTCAAGCAGTTTGGCTGCCTCATATTTGATCTCCACAGCAGGTGCCTGCAGCAGCTGCAGGAGAAGCTCCAGGCCTCCATCCAGGCGTATCCTGTTGCAGATCTCTTCTGCTACTTGCCGACCAACTGCGGGCAAAACCCAGGCCTCCTCCACCAGCTGGAAAGTCTCTGCGATGGCTCTGCGGGTCTCACCCAGCTCTCCGGTGTCCCGGGCAGACCTGAGGGTCTTCATCGCAGCCCTCAGGGCTGGCAGGGAGTCGTCCAGGAGGGCCTGGACCTCGGCATGGACACCCGGAGAGACCGCCTTGGGCTCTGAGCCCGTCCTGCGGGTCTGCAGGCGGCTGACATAGTCAGGCACGGTCAGTCTGTCTGAACTGAACATGGATAATAGTCTACAGACCTTACTGAGACAAACAACGAAGGACAAGAACATCTACCAAGTGTGTCTCATCGCCTGGGCTGCACTGGGCTGTTTTGGTTTGGAGAGGTCAGGAGGTCAAAACCGGTGTTTGCTGCTATAACGGTTGACACCAGAGACGGTTGTTCGTCAGTGACCGTTTTCTCCAAGTTGCATCATCCCGACAAGCCACAGAAAACAACAGAGGGATAGTCACCTGCTTAAAGATGCTGAAAAGCTATTTTTAGCTATTCGAAGATTACTCAGAGGCCTGTAGAGTATAACTGTAGAGTAACTGGTGTTTGTAAATATCTGGCCTGTTATCGAAGCCTGACCGCCCTGTTTATTTTCAAACGGACAAAGAGCTCCTTTCTCCTACCGCACAGCGCCTCTTTAGCATCATCTGGAGATAGACCACGTCAGCTCTCCTTTATCTCTCCTTTATTTCTTCACAGGTCTTTGTTCCACTCGTACGGAGGCTTTGATTTCTCTCTTGTCTTCTCCGCTGACTCCGCATCCTCCGAGCATCCTCAGCCTTGCCGGACACTGACATGAGCGAGGAGTCGGTTCTTCGAGTCGGCTCTTTTAGGTTAACCATGCGAGTCGGATTTTTTGTATGAAATGGGAGTCGGCTCCTTAAAGTGAACGAAGTAAGTAGGCTCTTTTACGTGAACAATGGGAGTCGGCTCCTTAAAGTGAACAATGTCAGTCGGCTCTTTAAAATGAACAATAGGATTCGGTCATTTTAATGGAACGATGGGAGCTGAGAGGCTTTGTTTGTTTGTTGTGTTATTTTGTAACTTAATACAAAACAGAATGTTAGGATGTCCATAGGTTAATATGGACATCGCATTAGCATTAGAAATGTGACAAATATTTACGTACAAGAACCACATGCACTGTGTCTGTTACAACGTTCAGTAGGAATAAAACATTTAATACGGTGTAATAGTGTTTTTACATTTTATTTTATTTATGCCAAGCAAAATGGAAAGTTGTGTTATTGCGGTAATTATAAGATTTAGTGCAATTGTACTGAATAATTTAAGTAATGTGTGTGTGCACAAAACGTATTATAAAAGCCAGAAGTTCTGAAAATGAAGAGCCGTTTGGGAGCTGAAAGAACCAATTGTTCTTGGTGAGTTGAGCAATGACAGAGCCAAATGATCCGGATCACTGGTAAGAGCAGGAAGCCTTATCACTGAGGCTTCCCACTGAAAATAGCAGCAGCAGGTGTGGGCTGTGGAGGAGCCCCCTGGTGGCACATCAGGATAACGCAGCGCAGCATTTTCGGACTTTGTTTATTTTTTCAGGGGCGAGTTCTTCTTTTCGATCCGGTATCAAGCAACACATGTCATTGTCGGCATTGATACGACAAAAGTATTTTTGTGCACCACGAAATTTATTGAAGCACATTTATTGAACTACATATTGTGCTACATATAGCTAATGCTAACAGGTACCTAATGACAAACATTTATGGTCTCTGCTAGGACGTGCTGATGATTTCTAACAGTCTGGATGTTCACATACATTAGGTACACTGCAATAATAAAACCATTTTAAATTACTTATCCGTTGGTAGTAGAGCATGGAATTAATTTAATAACTTTCCAATGAAATAGCTTGTCTATGTTGTTGTTAAATTCATAGTGTCTGTCTGTCTCAGTTTAATGATTACCTCTATTGAACGAGAAGAAAAAATGTTGCAAACAAGATAAAGTAAACAAGACAAGGTGAGTGACATCAGAGTCCACTGATCTGGATGCCTCATCTGTCTGTGGTTCCTCAGTCCTCCTACTGACTCTCTCTAATGGACATGAGGCTGGGGCTGCTCCTGCTGGCTCTGCTGGCCGCTGGCTACTCTGCAGATGGTAAGAACCTTCATACCATGGTACTTTACTCTTCAGACCTGTGACCGTATTTTGGCATGGTATTTGTGATGAATGGGCCAAATAAACTGTTATTGTTTAAAGTGAACTGAAAAATTCAGAAATATTTGCTTGGATGTGGATTCTCATTCCATTTCTGTGCTCTCATAACAACTTACATATATATGAATGTGACTTGTCGAAATATTCACAAAATCCACATATAAAAATATAAAAATTCTTTATATTTTGCTTTGAATCACCTTGCCAGTACAAGTACAAACTGATCAAACTGACTTATCTTTGGCATATTGACTAGTTTAAATGAATGAATTTGGAACTTTTTTACTGTGATAGGCTGCAAAGAGCCTAAAGAGACATGGTGCCTAGATAAAGGTGTTCCAACCAGTCAGCATTCAGCACCACCAGTATACTGATCACCGCCTGATCATCTGGAATCATCTGCACCTGTTTCTTCACTGGTTCAGGCCTTAAGTTAGATGTGCTTTGTTATACTAGAATGATTCATGCATTGGTCACTGTGTGTCTTAACAAATAAAAACATTCTTCTAAAACTGGTCAGGTTCAGGGACTGGACTGAAAATAAGAGTCTTTGAAAGTCCTTCAGGAAGCCTGGAGAACTGTTCCTCAAGACTACATTAAAATCGCTAATGCTCTTTGGAAGCAAATTATGAAAAAATGAGTGGTATTTTGCACAGTACTGTGTTATCCAAGAGTTTACTGGTTCAGTGTGTTATTACTCTGATGTCCCACTGTATCCTGTTTGTTAGAGTCTTGTATTGAGCGGTGTGAGAATGGCTTCAACGCAACAAAAAGTTGTCAGTGTGACTTTATGTGCACTTACTACCGGAGCTGCTGTTCTGATTACGAGTCCGTCTGTCGAATTGCAAGTAAGAGTCAGATCATTATTTCATTATGAGACCTTTTTATTTCCAAGGGAATAGCTGATCAGTAGAATGGTCAAGTTCTCACCTCAGATAGCTGGAATAAGGGAAGGTGAATGCAGTAGAGGTGACTGTAAGGAGTGAGGAACTATTGTACTGCCACAGGTCGAGGAGACACCTTCCCAGCATTTCCTGAGGATGAGGAGAACAGCACAGCTGTGACACCTTCACTCAGCACTGAGAACAGGCCAAAGTCCGTCCTCTCTTCTCCCCCTCTATCACTCACTCAGTTACCTACAGTCCCACCAACCCCCGAACCTGACCCTGACGCGGAGACTTGCAGTGGAAGACCATTCAATTCCTTCATGCAGCTCAAGAATGGTTCTGTCTACGCCTTCAGGGGTGAGGAGCACACACACTACATACCACCAGAAACTGGGCTGATCAAACACAGCAGCTCAAACCCAACACTTTCTTCGTTTTTATATCTTTTGTTGTTGTGGCAGCTATTGTTGTAGACTCTCAGAAGTAAAGGCTCCAAAAAAGAGTTATGTGGAGCTACTTCCAGTTCCCTAAAGCAGGGGTTCTCAGCTATCTATCTGTCTGTCTGTCTGTATATCTATGTGTCTGTCTGTCTGCCAGCACTTTCTTATTTTATATTACTGTTGTCACGTTCATTAATGTTGTATACTCTTAAAAGTAAAGGCTCATTTTGGTTCCCTGAAGCAGGGTTCACAAACCTTTTTTAACCAGTGTGTGACACAAATTTCCAGGAACTGCCACACTTTAACTCTTCAACTGTTCTGTAAATATGTAGCCTTTTAAATCATTTTCTGTGTTGGTTTTCTAGTAAGAATAAACAGGTGGTTTATTACTGACCACATGTAGGTCTGGAAAAGAGCGTCTGTGTCTGTAAATGTAAACACAATATAATGATATTTTATGGTTGTTGGGATAAACTTTGTCCCTGCATACTTTTTTGCTTTCCTGAGAATATCATTAGCACTTAAACTGGTCAAACAGAGCATCATTAGATCTGTTTAAATGGATTAAGTGCAGTTCAGACTGTAAAAAGCTCCAGTTGTTAAAAACTAAGCTGAATAAAAATGACTTAAATCATAAAACGTTATTTTTTTAAACTTTTGGTTACTATTGTTGTGATACATATCTTGTGTATTGAACGATGAACATGGTCACAGTATGTAGAATATTGGTTCTTATGCGTGTGATCTCTATTTTAAATGAATTCAATCCTCCACCCATGTAAAGATATTTAAAAATAAATTTAAGGTCAGGGACCCCAAGCTGTACATCACTTTAAGCACCATGAGCCTAAAGAACCCTTCAGTTGACGATTCTTAAAAATACAGCTTTAGTAAATGATGGTTACATTTAAAGAACCTCCTCATAATCTAAACGCTTTACAGCAGTTTTTGTTTCTCCATAGAGCTACACATGCAAACCTTCCATTTTTAATAGATTCATAAAGAACTACAGAGCTTTGCTTTGATTTAACTTCATTTGTGATTGATTTTGATGTGATCGAATGCTTAATGTTTTTTTTGTGTAAACAGGGAAATATTTATTTGAGCTGGATGAAAGGTCAGTGTTGCCAGGTTACCCTAAGCTTATCGAAGACATTTGGGGAATAAAAGGTCCCATAGATGCAGCGTTCACACGCATAAACTGCCAAGGAAAATCATACATCTTCAAGGTGGGAACGTAGTCTGGAAATTTACAATTAGCATCTATCTATCTATCTATCGTTCTATCGATCTATCGATCAATCAATCAATCAGTCATGCTTGATCTATCAATCCATATTGTTTACCAGGGCAACCAGTACTGGAGGTTTGATGATGGCGTTCTGGATGAAGATTATCCAAGAGATATTTCTGTGGGATTCGAAAAAATTCCAGATTACTTGGATGCCGCCTTTGCCCTCCCTGCCCACAGCCACCACGGCAAAGAGAAAGTTTACTTTTTTAAAGGTTAGGCCTTATTATGAAAACCAGTGTGACTTCGTTCTGTTACCAAGTATCTAGAGTTCTATGTAAAAGTTTTGAGCCATCTTTCATTTTGCATTGAATCATCTTCCTGTGAACCAGTGTTTTACTGCAACTGACTGCAAAGTGCATAAAGATATAAGGAGCCTAGATAAAGGTGTTTCAACCACTCAGCATTCAGCACCACCAGTATACTGATCACCACCTGATCATCTGGAATCATCTACACCTGTTTCTTCACTGGTTCAGGCCTTAAGTTAGATGTGCTTTGTTAAGCTTGAATGATTCCTATTTAACAAACAAAATTATTCTTCTGAAACTGGTCAGATTCAGGGACTGGACTGAAAATGAGTGTCCTTCAGGAAGCCTGGAGAACTGTTCCTAGATTAAGACTACATTATAAATACAAGAAACTCTGGCTTTTTGGTAGCAAAATATTAATTAATGAGGGGTGGCTCAAGATTTTGCACAGAACTGTATTTTCCGATTTCATTATAATGACTTTTCAAAAACATCCCTAGGAGACAGCTATTATCAATATGAATTTAAGCACCAGCCGTCCCATGAGGAGTGTTTTCAGCTGTCCAGGAGTTCCCCCTCTGCCCTCTTCAACCGATACACAGATCTGTACTACGACCGGTGGGCAGAGCATTTCAACCGACTCTTTGGTGGAGGTAAGGTTGCAAAACTGCATCACTGTAGCACATGGATGTAATTCCTATATTTAAATAATGGAAATATATTTAGCTATTAAGCTTGGTCAGTTCATTGATTTAATCATTGCTTTTAAACTATAATAGCAATGCTGCCTACTGCCATATGTATATTAAACACCTCATCTTATCATACAAACACATTACCAGCCAACCATTACAGACTATAGCTATACAAAGAACACAAAACCACTGAAAAAAACTGTTTGACTGTAATGCTCTCCTATCTTTATTGACTGTAATGCTCTCCCTCTTTTCTTGTCTATGTTGTTGTTTTCCCTGCACGTGTTTGTGTGTCATGTGAGTTCTCACTGTCTCTCTCCGCTCTAACCTCTTTGCTCATATCTTTTTTTCAACCTGTTAATAGTTTCTTGTGTTTTTATGTTACCTCTAGCTTACATTCATGTTTTTGTTTATTGTTTGTTTATCAAAAATTATGGGATTTCACACCAACATCCTGTTTGCCCAAGCATTACAATAGCATACACTGTATGGACAAATGTTTTGGGACACACCTCTTAATTACTGAATTCAGGTCCCTCCTTACTTCCAGTGAAGGGGAATCTTCATGCTTCAGCAGAACAATACATTTTGGACAACACTATGTTTCTGACTTTGTGGACACAGTTTGGGGAAGAACTTTTTCTGTTCCAGCATGACTGTGCCCCAGTGCACAAAAGGAAGAGGTGTGGAATAGCTTGACTGGCCACACAGATCACTGACCTCAACCCCATCCAGCACATTTGGGATGAACTGGAACAGAGAATCAGGCCTTTTTGTCCAACATCAGTGCCTGGCCTCATAAATGCTCTACAGAATGAATGGGCACAATTCCCACAGCAACTCCAAAATCTTGTGGAAATCCTCCAAGAAGAGTGAAAACCATTATAGCTGCAAAGGGGGAATCAGCTCCATATTAAAGTCTATGTATTTGAATACTATGTCATTTTTTACAATGTCAAAGTCCCTGTTGGTGTAAAGCTCAGGTGTCCTAATACGTTTGTCCATATAGTGTGAATTAAAGAGTCTAATCTGCAAGTATAAAATCCTTTTTTTTTTTCAAATTTGCACGTAAAACAGTAGATCAATCTTTAGTAACAAATTTTGATACTTTATACTTGCATTTTTCAGTTCCAAGCCACCATGGAGGACATCACTTCATCAATAAGGACTGGCATGGTATCAAATCTCCTGTGGATGCTGTGCTGGCTGGAAGGCTGTATTTGTCCTATAGACCTTTGCAGTTTCCCAGTAGGAGGCGCCAGGATGATGATCAGCAGTGGGGTCAACATTGGAGCCAGCCATGGGGTCAACAGAGGGGGCAACAGTGGGATCAGCAGTGGGATCAGCAATGGCAGCCCAGACGAAGACAGACCCGATCGCCTTACTGGGACACTATGGCTGAAAGGGGCATCACCATTGGGCAGGAGTTTGCTCAGAGGTTTGGCCAGGATCAGTGGAGAGACCAGGACAGACGAAGGGACGGCTACAGGCAGCAGCATGACCGCGATTACGACTACAGCTCTTCTGAGGACGTGGCCATAGACATACTGCGCAAGAAACAGCCCTTACAGAGCGTCTACTTCTTCAAAGGAGGTACTGGATCCAGAATATTAGATTTTCTTTTTTTCAGTCTCCTGACTTCCTTTCATTGCACAAACCCAGACACTGCTTACAACAGGGTTTTTTTTGTCTCATTAAAAATTAATAATCTTCCTATTTGGAGATTAATGAAGTCTGGCTTGTTTCTCCTAAACTTCCTCTTTAGGAAAAGAAAAAAATCAACTTAAGTTTTCTTCTCTTTAACAACCTTACAGGTCTCAGAACTCTCTGACATTGAATTTGATCACTAAAACAAATTTCAGGCTCATTTCTGATCTTGTTGGATCTTGTGGTTTATCTGAGGATGTGATGTTCTGAGACAAAGATCAGAGCAGAGAGAGAAAAGAAAGAGCATTTCAAGATCCTAAATTGGGATCGTCCTGAGATTAGAGGAAGGCTCTTTCTCAGAAACAAAATTTAAGAAGTGGCATATAATGTCCCTTTTCTTTGTTCACAGATAAGTACTACAGGGTAAATTTGAAGACCAAGCGAGTTGACAAGGCCTTTCCTCCGTACCCGAGACCCATCGGGAAATACTGGCTGGGCTGCCCAGACAAACCAGGAGCAGAGAAGAGATGAGTGAGACAAGTTCTAGGATATAGCAGTTCTTTGGATTAAGAGAGAAATAAACATTCCTGACAGGCTGATTGACCAGGTCATTTCCAAAGCTTTTTTTTTCCTTTCTATTTTGCAGTGGAGTTACAGAGTTAATGCCATTAACAAGTAAACTTAAACACTGACAGTACATCTGCAGACCAAAGTTTGACATTGGAATTGGATGGCAAGTTAAAGTTATTAAGATGATAACATTGTTTAAGTTTAATTTGTACAATGTTGTATATTTTGAAGTTCTTGTCAACATATTTACCATAGTAGTAGTGCATGTTTATGTGCATTAAGTGTTAGCAACTGTTAACACTTTCAATTCAAGGTGAAAGACGATGCAGGGATGTTATCCACTACACTGACCAGCCACATACACCAATTCAGTATCATTCAAAGAAAACCTTCAGATAGCAAGAGCAAAACCAGACAGCAGCGGTTCAGACTGTGGGGCTTCATACACAAATCACACATCTGAACTCTAACATCAAGTTCAGGAGATCAATCCCTCTCTGTTCTTACCTCTGTTGCCAGATGTCCTAGATTTAGTGCTAGTGCTGTCAGGTCAGCTCAAAAGCCAGGGGTAAAGTTCATCCTGTAACCTATACCAACTGATTACAATTTCTTCATATACTTTTGTTCACCTAGTTTTATTTACAGCCATCAGGGATAATTCTAGATCTTCACCATTTGTTTTTAAAGCAACTCTTTGACCACATAATTGTTTTTATATCTGCACAGTAAACTATTCTGGCTTAAAATGACTTACAGCCTCGCCACTGTGGCCAATAAATATGAGCTACATGTTACTTTAAAACATAATCATCTCCCAGTGAGACACTTGGAGCGCAGGTTATGAGAAAATGTATTCCATTTATGACAAATCGTGAAATAAATTGTACTAATTAGTGTCTGTTTATGTGTCTTGCTCACCACAGAATAATTTAGCAAATGATTGCCTTCAGTGTACTTTCCAACGTCTTGGCCCTGAACATTATACTGCTGGAGGGAAACAAGCTTCTGGAATTTATCTTCTGTTCAGAGAAATGTAATCCTTAACAAAAACTCAGTTGCAGATTTCGCAGCCAAGACACATTATAGCCAATTTTGTGTAATTAGCTAAACACACAACTTTATGGGAGTAGTGCTTACTCAGCATAAAGTCTTGAGTAAAACAGTTGGTGCTTGTAAATGAAGTAGTTTAGGAATTTCCTAAAAACACACAGCTATTTATTCCAGTCACTGAAAGCAAGTTTTGTCTTGATTTT
>JBBPCW010247190.1:11457-26795 GCA_037974425.1 Phenacogrammus interruptus
ATGAAGTAGTTTAGGAATTTCCTAAAAACACACAGCTATTTATTCCAGTCACTGAAAGCAAGTTTTGTCTTGATTTTGCTTTGAAAAGTGCTGCATTGAAAGGTAATAGTACAAATCAAAAAAGAAAGATGTTCCGTATTCAGTGAAGTGGAAAGTTGAGAAAACTGAGGCTTTAGAATAAACAGCTGAGACACTTATACCTTCAAAGAGAACTTTAGTGCTTTATTATGGACTCATTTAATCAAAGAACAGCAGAACTATTTCTGTCATTTTCTTAAAACCTGTGTGTAGATTTGGGAAGAAAGTTTTCTTAAAACCTTGTTTTTCCACATAGTTCGTTTTTTTCCCACACAGTTAGCATCAAACATGACCATTGCGAAGCCTTAATATACTTAAACTAAATATAAACACATCAGACATTCCATTTTACGCTAGATCAGCTTCACTCATTAAATATTAATCATTCACAACATGCCTTTTAATGAGCTTGCAATATGGGAGCTATTTACATTTGTATTGTACTGTTTCTTTATTAAATTGGCTATAAAAGTAAGCACCAAGAACATGAGAACCTTAACTAAAAAAGGAATTACAAATGACAATGACAAGATAAAAGAACAATAAAGTGTCCAGATGCAATTTATTTACAAAAAAAAGCATATCTTAAAGTCTCTTAACGTTTCCATTTCTATGAACCTATAACCTGGGATGAACTGCGTTAAAAATTAGGTTAATAATAATGCATTTTCCATGTAAATGTAATCAGCAGTCAGATTTAATTAAGGGGGAACGTGAGGGTGTTACATAAACATTCTCATAGTTGGGCTCTTCATCTTGAGCCGCCAGGGTTTCGTTAATGATGACCTCTGAAGCAGTGGACACTTCATCAGACGGAGCCACTGTTTCGTAGACTGCCTCCGTCTGCGTGTGGAGTTTGGGTGCTGTGTTGGGGTCAGTGCCGTCTCCCGACCCTTGCTTGGGGCTTTCGGGGACACTCTTGAGTGTGGAGGACAGAGGCCTTTTGGGGGTGCTGTTCTCATGTGGAATTTCAGAGTTGTATTTCTTGCGACTGGGTTTTCTCATGACCACCTCAGACGGGCCAGTCCCGGCAGCCTGCTCCCAGGCACTGGCCCGTGCCCCCAGTTTTCTGCGAGGGGGTTTTGTCACTGCAGGCCCTTTTCCTTTGGGCCGATTTGATTCCTCTCTCTGCCTCTGGAGGCTGCCCAGCCTGCGCAGCATCGCCTGCACAGGCCCTTCAGAGCTGCCCTCTGGCTTTGCTGGAACAGCCTTGCCCACGGTCATGTAGACGGTGGTCACTTTCTCTGTGCCCGTTTCTGTGCCATCAGTGGAGGCCTGTGGCTGGAGGGGCTTCTTGGTACTGGACAGTGTGCGGCGTCTGCTGCCCGGGACAGTCAGGTAAGTCCTTGTGGCTGCAGAACTGTCTGCCTGAGGAGCTTCAGGTGATGCATTAGCCTGTTGGTCATCTGTGGCATTTGCCTCCTCATTTCTCTCCTCTTTCTCGCTTTCCACCTGCCCCTGGTTCCCCTGCTGCAGCATCAGGACCCCCCAGGGGGTTTTGGGCTTGCGAGCATTAGCTGGCAGCTCCTGGGCTGAACCTCTGCGCTCTTTAGGGCTGAACTTGGTGCCCTCAGCAAAGGAGACAGAGGGCCGCTTGGACTTGGCGATGCTGGACGTACGAGGGATGCCGAAGGCCAGAGACATGTCATCGCTGCTGAACGCTGACGGGTCCGGGAAGACATTACACTTGGAACTCAGCTCCTGGAACTCACCCCCTGCTACAGCTGGGATGTCTGACAAGAGCAGAAAAGCAGAGTTTTGACTTGATTGCACATTCCTGATTCAATGATGATTCTTTACAATACTAATGTAAATAGACTGTAAATAAACTGTTTTCAAATTAGAGAATTAAAAGTAAAGTGAAACATAAAAAAGGTATTTGTGAAAAAGCCTGTTAATTTTAGCCCAAAATGCAAGCTCTGTTGTAATCAATGCAGCTGAATGACCACCTTCAGGTAAAGGCATTGCATTGCATTGTTATACTGCCAGCTGTTAATGATGATCACAGACAGGAGTAGGTGAACAGAGAGTCAATTAAACAAGCCAAACAAAAGAGAGTGCATAAGAACAGATGAACAACCTTCTCTAGGTGGGATGCAGTACAGCGCCTCTCCGTCCTCATCGGTCTCAAACGAGTCAGTGACCCAGCCTGAGGAGGGCGGCTCAATAAAGCTGTGGTTAAAGGTGAGCTCTGGATCGTGGTGAGAAACTGGAGGCACAACAGAGAACATTATGGTCCAGGTCAGGTCATGTGTGGGCCAACTCACTTGCAGGCTATTTGAAATGAAAGACAATTTAATTTTAATTTAATTAAATTTGCATTCAGAAAGCATTTACAACCGAAACACTCCTACAAGTTTGGGCATGAGTGGACAGGGCTATTAAACAGCTGTAGGCTGAGTAGATGTATGTAATATGAAATATGTAAATGTTTTTATTTTTGTATTAAAGGGAAAACAGCTTGGATTTGCAGCTTAATTTCCATGAATGAACTGTATGCGCTTTCACACTTTAAACGTGTTTACATACCCTCATCAAATTCTTTTATTTCAAGGAAAAAAAGAAAACATTCTATTATCCAACTAGGTGTTTTCATTTTACTAATAGCTTGGGAAAGCAAAGAGTTTTATTACTGAGGATATAGTTAAATACTCTAATATACAGTGATGACTTGACTTCGTTCCATGACGGAGCTTGTAACTCAAATTACTTGTATGTAAAATCAATTTTCCCGATTGAAATGAATTGAAATGCCATTAATCAATTCCGGACCTCCAAAATACCATAGAATTTACAGCAATAAACTGGTTTTATTTAATATAATGTACAGCATTTGCCGGTGTTCTGCCAGAAATGGATGCCGCTTATAACTTGTGACTGAAATACTGTTTCTACCTCAAACTGGATAGATATAATTCAGGAGGGTTACGTGTGACACATTATAGTGCAAACAGTCCGTTATAACTGCTGAAATATCTTGAAAGGAACACTAAAACTGAGAACAACTGCAGACGGCAATCCATTTCTGGCAGATGATCACTTTTTGGCACAACACCGGTCCTCTTTTTGAAATTCTCGAACCAGCGCCAACTGGGTTTAAACAGCTCATCCGATGCCTCATTTGCTGAAGTGCCTGGGTCTGCTGCAGCAAATCAGTGTTAACAGTTTGAGTCTTCTTCAGATTATCAGCTCTGTTACAGGATCTCCTGCAATCTGCTTCTCTGTCAACCACACCATCAGCGGCTTATCCATATTTTAGAAAATATTTTGATTCGCCAAGTCGACTACACGCACACCTTGGTCATGTTTTTCTAATTTATTTCTTTCAATGTACATCATCTGCTTCTTCTCAGCACTGTCCTTTGCACTCACTTTCTTTGGACACATGGATGGACAAACGAACATTTGCAAAATAACTGCAAGCACAAAAGTTCGTAACCCGAATTTTAGCTCTCAACTCAAAACTCGTCCTAGTGACGGCTCATATCTCGAAAAAACACTCGTAGCAAGGTACCATTGTATACCTTAATATAATCTTGTATAATCATAATATATTTCTAATAATCTACTATTTTTCTGAGTGTTGTAAAATAGTACAATAGTAAAATAGTAAAGCAGGTTTTTAATGTCTATCTGGTCCATTGTACTTTCAAAATATGGAAAAGTGACCCTGTTGATATCCACTGCATATTACTGGCATAAAGGCATATGTGTGGTTAACAACAAAACACATTAAAAACAGCAGTGTGGCAAAAGCTTGGATCCAAAAGTGAGTTTTATTAGGCGTCTCTGACCTGTAACTCTGGGAAGTCCCGCTGACCAGAGGGTGAGGCAGGGCATAGCTGCACTCATGTTGGCCAGAACCGTGTAGACATGATGCTTCATGCGGCCCAGTGTGCTCCCATCCCCCACTGCCACCCTGTGGTTCAAACAGAATAAACATATTCAGTTAAAAAACTAAAAATATATGAAGAAACATTACACGGTATTGATCCAGATGAAAAATATCTGACCTGTCTTTTCCTTGCGCTGGACTCCCACAGCAGCAGCAGCAGAACAATAGGGCAAGAATAAGAAGCAGCAGAGGAATCAGCAGCCCTGTGAGCAGCCCTGCACGAATGTCTGGGGGAAAATTTCACATATAGAATGTGACTTTTTTTACAATATACAGTACTGTGCAAAAGTCTTAAACCACACATCATTTCTTTATAGTTTGCTTTAAATCACCTTGTTGGTACAAAACGGATATTTTCTGCCTGACGATCTGTCTTATCTTTGACATATTGAGGTGATTAAATGAAATAAATGGGAACAAATGTTTTATTATGACAGGCTGTGAAGTGCCTAAAGATACAATGTGTCTAGACAAAGGTGTTCCAACCACTCAGCATTCAGCACCACCAGCATACTGATCACCGCCTGATCATCTGGAATCATCTGCACCTGCCTTTTCACTGGTTCAGGCCTTATTCAGGTCTTTTGTTCTGCTTGAATGATTCATACGTAGGTCACTGTGCGGGTTAACAAACAAAAAACATTCCTCTGAAACTGGTCAGGTTTACAGGAAAATACAAAGAAATCTGGCTCGTTGGAAGCAAAATATAAAGAGAAAAGGGATGGATCAAGACTTTTGCAAAGTACTGTACTTACAATGTATTTTTTCAACTAAACAACAACAACAACAACAACAACAACAACAACAACAATAACAATAATAATGATAACAATAATAATAATAATAATAATAATAATAATAATAATAATAATAATAATAATAATAGTAATAATGATAACAATAATAATAATAATAATAATAATAATAATAATAATAATAATAATAATAATAATAATAATAAAGCTCTGTGTGCACATACTGTAAGGACATGCCCCAGTTGCAGGGTGACACACATCACCCCCACAGTCGCATGACAAAGAACAGTTTATTCCATACAAATGCTCTGGACATGAACTGTTGCACCTGTATAGACAGACAACAGATTTAGATTTAATAGTCCATCTAGGGTGCAAGCAAACCCTCTGCACCCCCAAAAACCTTACCTCTCACCCTGAAAGCCAAGCTGGCACACACAAACTCCCGTCACATGATCACAGTATCCATGATAGCAGGGGCTGCACTGAAATTGACAACCATCTCCAAAAGTACCCTTTGGGCAGGGCTGGTCACACCTGTGGAGTGAGTGAGGGTGAGGGTGTTAAAACAATTGCACAGGACTTTTCAATAAGTTACTCTTATTGGGCCCTACAATACTGAGCAAAAATCGTGACTCTCCTCATTTCTTGTATTTTCAGACTTCATGTATTTTTAATCTTTTTAGTCTTGAGGAACAGTTCTCCCGGCTTCCTGAAGGACTTTTAAAAACTCTTAATTTTCAGTCCAAGCCCTGAACCTGATCAGTTTCAGATTAATGTTTTTTTTGTTAAGCCACACATTCATGTACCTATGAACCATTCAAGCAGAACAAAGCATGACTAACTAATGGCCTGAACCAGAGAAGAAACAGGAGCAGATGATTCCAAATGATCAGGCGGTGATCAGTATACTGGTGGTGCTGAATGCTGAGTGGTTGGAACACCTTTATCTAGACACCTTGTATCTTTCGGCACTTTGCAGCCTGTCAAAAAAAACATATGTTCCCATTTCTAATCTACTCAATATGACAGAGCTAAGACAGTTGACTCAAGGCGATTCAAAGGGAAATATAAGGAAATGAGGGATGGATCAAGACTTTTGTGCAGTCCTTTTAACATAAGATAATAAAGAGTGTGACGTGTAAGTAAGAGGTTATGGGGGGAATTACTCAATAGCTTAATTTTACTGGAGCATGTCTATTTTCCATCCATTCCAGTTGTAAAATACTGTTTACAGGTGCCCTGTTTTCACTGCACTCCAACTAACTGACATCAATGCATATCATTTTTTGGCTATGAAGAAACAAACAGAACTGCAGCAATCAGAGTTACGAGTTAATTACTGATTCCTGCCTTGGTCCAGTCCAGCCTGGGTCACAGTGAGAACACTCTCCTGTTACAGCGTCACAGGGTTCGTCTTTCCTGCAGTTCAGACACACCTCCTGGCACCGGATACCGTAGTGCCCCGGCGGGCAGGGCTGGTCACAGCGCGACCCTTTCCAGCCTGGAGCGCAGGAATCACACGAGCCATTCTCCCTGGAGCACGGCCTGCTACCCTCGCAGTGTCCACAGCTACACCCACACATACACACAGAAAACAGATGTTATGTAATTATACAACACATACATAGCATGATAGAATACCTTACCCTTCACATCAAATGTTTAAGAACTCCATTCACTTCTGACATGCATTTCAGTACATGAGCATGTTTTCAGTCAGTTTGCAGTCTTTAATGCCAAATTATGATGTACGCTACTAAATCGGACATAATGCCAAACATCTTTATCCCTCACTGTAATGTCAGCACTCATACCTTTCTGGTTCAAGCCACCCTGGATTCAAAACTCATTTTATATGTGCTTTTAACATGTAACATCCTCGTACTCATTTACCTATAGTCACTTTGACAACAGTTGTTTACTGTTGATGTTAAATGAACAAAACCGTTCTGAGAATTTAAATGAAAAATATAAAATATGGAGCAACACCATCACATCTGTGTACATGCATGTAGCTGAGATGACTATTTTGAACATTTTACATTTGTAAAGAAGTTGATGTGTCCCCAAATAGTATGGGCAGAGCGTGCACCACTCCAAACCCCAACAGAGCAACGTCTTCCTGTGTCTACATGGACTGTACTTCGTCCCACAGTTACGTCCATGTTTTTTGCCACACAAGGACATAACATCTATCCATCCTCTGAACTGTTTATGCTTAACCAGAGTGCTGGAGTCTGTCCCTGTGCTCCTAGGGCAAAAGGACAGGTCACCCAGTCTATCACAGGTTGATGTGCCCAGTAGAATCCACACGTACATTGGGAGAACATACACACACAGAAAGAACCCACAGCAAGGGAAATGAACTCATGACCTTCTCTCTTCATGGCAACTTAGATATAACTGACCTCAGTCATAATCTACTCAACTGAACACAGCCTTCAGGATGCATTTCCTACATTTAACAAAAGGGAGGAATACGATGAGGGTAAGCTCAGCCTACAAACTGTACTGAGTTCAGATTTCCTCTATTTTTCAAATGGATTACACTTTTTACAATTAAAATACATTTGCAGGCCATATCTGTGTCTCACAGAATGTTGACCATAGCCAATATTTTTCAGTCATATCTGAATAACTGATTCATTTACAAGCTGAGAAAATAATCGAGTCGAGAAATCACCGACCTGGCTGGGCTGGAATTGATGACCCCTGGTCTACTGTATTTTAATTAAAGCCCATAAACCAGGCTCACCTTTGTGTGCAGCCTCTCCCATAGAACCCCGGGCTGCAGGGCTCATGGCAGATGGGTCTCCGGTAACCCGGCTCACAGACACACTCTCCTGTGTTGGGGTCGCAATCTCCGTGGCTGAGGTTGCAGATGCAGTGGCGGTTGCAGTTTCGCCCCCACCAGCCCTCCAGGCACTGGCAGTCCCCTGAGTGCTGCAGGCAGGGGGACTCATGGCAGTTACAGCTCAGGCTGCACTTCAGGCCATAGAAGCCGCGCTTGCAGAGGCAGCGGCCCGTGGCCTGGTCGCAGGTGGATGTACCGGGGTTGCAGGAGCAGGCCTTACTGCAGGTAGACGTCCACCAGCCCTCGTCACAGCTGCAGTTCCCATAGACCGGGTCACAGTGCCCATGACGACCGCATTTACAGTTGTTCTGGCACATAGAGCCCCAACGGGTGGGCACGCAGGTACACTCGCCTGTAGCAGCATCACAGTACCCGTGAGGATAGCACAGACAGGACTCACGACAGTCTGAGCCCCAGAACTCAGGAGGACAGCCTGCAGCAAACATGAGTGACAGACCAAAGCATGTATTATAGGTTGATAGATATCTTACATACTTATCTTTCTTCCACTACCAGTTCAATGTTTTTGCATTTTCTACATTTACATGTTACTGATTTAATATTTACTAAAAATACATTCTTTTCCAACAAATACATGTACAGTATGTTCATTTGTGTTTCTGCTTTATAAGCCAGAAAATTTCATTTGACTGACCTATAAAAATCTACATAATATAATTATAATTTGGATCAGCAGACAAGTGTTAGATAATTAAATGGCAGCCAATGAGAGGAAACAGTTTACTAGTCCAAAGACGGCCTAGAATTCTATCTTATTTCTGACAAAGTTTCAGTTATTCCCTCAACAACTTTCCAGAGTTGAACAAGAATGAAAATCTGCAGTTCATGAAATTAATAGATAAGTGGTAAAAGCTGTGATGTCAAAACTTGACTGGTAGTGTAAATAGGAGCATAGTTGTAGAGCCTGTGCTTTGCTGTTATTTTACCTTATAATAATGTATGTGGTGTAGACAGGTGTGATTAGATTCAATATTTTAAGGATTAAAACAGTAAATAAAGTTTTTAAAATGATAAATAATGTACTACAAATATTAATTTAGAGCAATTCATCATGTCGAGATATCTGCCTTGAGTTTTTTTTAAAATAAGGCATTCTGGAGTTCTTATTTGTTCTCAGTTATCTACAGCTCTGCCTGTCATAATTCTGATCTATGAACTCTACACACATAAAACCAAAGCATCGCAAAAAGCATCCATGTTTATATTGACAAATTCACTATGTTTAGCACAAGATTTGTGTTTAGTAAAATAACAATGAAAAGCTTTGGATGCTTTAGTACTCACGAGCCTTACACTGGAACCCATAAAAGCCAGGTTTGCATCTGCATACTCCTGGATAGACACACACCTCGCCCTGCTTGCAGGCCATCTCACCTTCACAGACCGCTAAGGATAAAAAAATAATTCTAGATCAGATCTTCAAACCTTGGGCCAACCCTCTCACATACAGCAATAAATCAGCAGGATTTCAGGGTTAAAAAATATTTTGTGTTTGAGAGTAACAAGAAAAAATAAGCTTCATATTAAACATTGTGCAAATGTGTTTGTACTGTGGTACTCACGTATAGTGCACTCATCACCCTGCTGTGCCCATCCAGAACAACACACAAGAGAGGAGCTCCTGTTCATGAAGGAAAATTAGAAATATTTTAGCCAATTATGACAAAGATACCAACTTATCCAGTGTTTCTTCTGAAATTGAGGATATTTATAGGGGATTTGCTGCAGTGGCAGCCTCTAGTTTCTCTTTCTTTGAGAGTGTGATTGTGTATGTTAATATCAGGTACTCTGGTTTCCTCCCATAGTCTAAAGACAGGTGAACTGAAGATGCAAATTGTCCTCAGGTGTCTGTGAAAGTGTATTTGTATGGGATTTGAAGCCTTGACAGCCTCTACCACTAGAATGCATTGCTGTGATATTGAATGCATTGCTGTGAGATTTGCATTCAGCTACCAGAATATTAGGGAGGTAAGACTAAAGTTGCTACTTTAGTGTAAGCATGCACAGTGGTGCCTTCTCATGGTGTCACCACTTGATACTGAATGCCTCCCCATGGTGTGACCAGTGAGAAGGTCCTGGATTTGATTCCCAAGTATCCTTTCTGTGTGAGTGTGTATGTTCTCCCTGTCTCTTTCTACTCGGTTCTCTGGTTTCAGCCCAAAGACCTGCATGTCAGGTGGACTGGAAAACTGGAGATGCTAAAGTGCTCCTAGATGAGTGTGGGTGTGAATTGTCCAGGGTGTCTTTTGCCCTATGAGCACTGGAATAGGCTCCAGCACGCCCCATCCTGGTTAAAGATAAGCTTTTACTGGATGAGTGGAGATAGAGATCTGGGTCACAAAAGTATAGTTAGCAATGAAGAAGATTTTCTACAGAGATCATACAAACTGTGTGTCTAAGACATTCTAAGCAATGGGTTGACCTTATAAGGTGTCACTGACTACATTGAAAGGTGCCTATAAATGAAATGCATTTTTATTATTATTACCTTAAAATATCTTCTCATTAAAATGGGTTTCTGTAGACTTTGTCATGTAATTACAATAACATTATATATAAAATGTAACTGTTAATAAACAGTTAAATATGGTAAGGATAAAAACGTCTTTTCTCTCTAACTGGATTAAGAAATGTGGTTTGAGAACCGTAGTCATGGGTCTGGTTTACAGAAGTCAAAAAAACACAAGAAAAACATGCTGGAGGAGATGAAATTTTTGATTAAAGTGAATAAAGCAGGAGTACCTGGGACTGAGGCAGACATTCTTCCCTGTGGGCGAGAGCTCCTGAGTGGAAGAAGAAGAGCAAAGGAGCAGTATCCCCATGCAGGTCAGGACCTTCTTCAGCCACTCCATGCCTCTTTTCTCATGGGAAGAGCCACTCAGCAGAGACCCTGAGCTCCTGACCCGGTCCAGGACCAGGTTTCGGTCAGTCCCGCGGGCTGTAGTGGTGCTCAGCGCTCCTCTTCCTTGCTCTCTGTCTTCTGCAGGCCTGGAGAAAGCCAGGCGCTCCAAACCTTCCCGTTTCCTCTTTGGGTTTCCTGGGGAAGCAGGTCAGCTTCCTCCAATTCAATCAGCTGCTGGCCTTTTAAAAGACACAATCCCTGCCCTGAATTCTGGGAAAAGCTGCATTTTTGAAAGCTGACTGAGAGTGTCTTCAGCGTGGCTGGATGTCACAACTCTGCTTTGGTGCAGAACAATAATTGATAACACACAGTGGAGGCAGGAGGAACAGCAGAGAGAGAAAACAGATCATTCAGACCTAGAACAATTGAAACACAAATATGCACCAAAGCTCCAATGATTTATTTGGATTCATAGCTCAAAGGTTCATGCTATACACAGTGCATACAAAAACAAGGTAAAACTACACTGGTTTCACAATGTGAGCAGCACCGTGGACAGATAGAGGCCATGCGTCTTTATTTGTGCACACCAGAGTATTATGGGCTGGGAGCATTCACATGATCTCTGGTTTCCCCTAAAGGAAGCAGAGGCTTCCTTTGAGTGAACACCTAAAGTCAGACAGACACAAAGAGACAAGAGCCACACTAATGCAACACAGTCATAGACACACAAACACACACACACACCATTCATGAAGCCTCTCAAATACTCACAAACAACCTGTTTCTAAAATTCTTTGGTTTTTTAATAAACCCTGATATCATTTTAACAAACCTTAGACCTTTTTCACCTCAATAGTTTTTCATTAATTATATTTCACTTTTATTTTGGTTGTGCATTATTGCTGTTTCACAACATGGTTTGTACACAATATGTTCAGACAAAGTTCTACTGCATTTCTAAGAACAGCTGGTTTCTTAAACCTAAAAACACAAAAAAATATGAATACAAATGGCCATACACTGTCCCAAAACATTAAAAGGATGAACTCCTAAATGCATGCCATAACAATACACCAACGCACAGCATTAAACCTATCAATCAGGAAAGAATGATTAAAAAAGGTACTATAATGCCCCCGAGTGGCACAAAAGGGTATTGTTGTGATTGTCTTCTGTGTCAGTTTTAATACATACTGGCATCTTTGGTTCAATTCCATATTAAAATACACTCTGCAACAAAATAACCATTTCACATAACAACTGTCTATGAAAAACATTACGGTTATGTCCCATATTTATGGCATATACCATACAAAGCTAAAAAAAATGGAGAACCGTATTAGTTTCAAATATAGAATTCTAATATACTGTATAAAATAAATGCTCTCAGTTTGTCCCAGTGCTTTAATTTCTGCCCCCATTCATTCAAATGCCTTTCAGAGAGAACCTGTCCTTCAGTACCTCTGTAATATTTATGTAATCAATCCAAGCCTTCTAACATCACTGTCAGAATTATTTTCAATTTATGTTTAAGTCAATTCATCATAATAATTGACCTTTGTATTGTGTGTACATTTAAAGACAAATTACTTTGTCTTCTTGACCCACGCCCCAAAAAAGTTCAAATTTCAGAGATACAAGGTTTTGTTCCACTGCACGTTTCCGCAGCCCAAAACTGAGCCTGTTTAAGTCCTCACGCAGGGTTAGGGTTAAGGTTTGGCACTCAGAATGTGTCTCTGGGTTCGGCCTCCTCCTCAGGCTCCTGCTCGTCTGGGTTAATGATCTCCCACGCAGAGCTGGACGTCTGATGGCTGGGGCTCCTGCCACTGCCAGAGCGGGTCAGGAAACCGAAGCTAAGAGAAGAGAGAGACAGAGAGAGAGAGATAGAGAAAGAGAGAGAGAGACAGAGAGAGAGAGAGAGAGAGACAGAGAGACAGAGAGAGAGAGAGAGAGAGACAGAGAGAAAGAGAGATAGCACACACACATTTCTAATCAGTTAGAGAGGAGGAGAATTTCCTCTGAGCACAATTAGAGTTATGATACAATGCCACAATTTGTCAACATGAGATAAGAGCTTCGGTCAGAGGAAATGAGCTGTAGTCCGTCTGTCAAAAATAAAAGTTTTTTTCAGATTTAATTCCAAAACAGTGGAAAAATAGTGTTTTCTAAAAAATGTCATTACTTTAAACAACAACTAAACCTATGGAAATGTAGTTGTTGTTTAACATAGGTTATGTAAGAATGCCAAAGAGGCCAAGTCAAGAGGACAAATAGTGACTACAAGACACACAAATACACACACATATATGCACACAAGTCAATGTCAGGATATGATCTACATGTTCTATATGTATTATAAATAGTGTACTAACCAACAAGAAACATTTTTATTTTAAGACCTAAAGATTGGTAAATTATTGGTAAAATTCTGGAATAACTGGGCAGTTTTTCTGAAATTCAGCTGTTCGTTGTCACTTGATTAATCAGCAAATCCATTGTTGCGAAATGTTTGGTTCTAGAAAACAGGCTCTGGCAGCAGAACACGTTTGACAGGACTTGTAATATGTGTTTGCCTACAAGTGAAAGATATGAAAACGAGAGTTATGTTTCTTCCACCTTGCTTTTAGAAAAAGCTGTGTCAGCATACTATTATAAGATTAAACAACACAACCGGATACATGATGGCTTTACTGTCAGGGTACAATGAAAATGGTAAAAATCATAAATATCTAAATATAAAAAAATGGTAAAATAGACAAAATAAATGGAAAATTATAAGAATATACAATATAGACAATACAGTAATTGACAAACCAGTGGCAGCAGAAATACTGCAATTTATGATATTGCAAATGGGATAAGAGGTACTTGATACAAACCAATTTGTGACACCAAATTTGCAGCACTTAAATGATGCTTTTTCAATTCCATATTATCCAAAAGACGGCTGAAAAAGCAGGCCCTCTTAAAACATGTGGAGAATTAAGTACTTACAGGTTTCTAATGCGTGATTCCGCAGGTTTGCTGTCAGTGCAGTCTTTATCAGCATCCTCGGTCTCCCTCCTCTCGAACAAGGGTCCACTCTCCTCATCACTACCAAACACAAACAGAACAAAGTATTTGTAGAGAAATCACTGTAATTGTACAATAAACTGATAAACAATAAACTGATTATAACTCACGCATTGCACTCGTCCACTGGAATGCCCAGCATTTTGGCCTTTATAACCATCCTCTGTTTCTTTATAGTTGCGCGCACTGCCTCCAGCAGGAAACCTGGACATCTCTCTTCATTCAGGATCTCCCTGCAACATCAGAGAGAACGTATAAATGATGCACAGTGCAGAAGCTATTCTCACAAAAGAAAGAATGAGTCACTGATGAGATGATGATGAAGGTATTGTTTTGACTGATGGAAACGACGATGAAAAAAAAACATCATAATAATAAAAAAAAGCTTTACACATTTTATAGCAAGTCAATAACCGTAAAATCACCAAGAAGAAAATCACATGGATGAAATATGACTACACTGCATTGTTTGTGTGAAACATTGACATTTATATAATTCAGCAAGTACTTTTATCCAATAAAACTTACAATGTTTTTGTGGGACTTACAATGTTTTTGTGTAGGAGACTGCAGTGTTAGAAGTATTGCCTAAGGACTCTTATTGTGCAGTGTTGTGTGGCCAAGGACTCTTATTGTGCAGTGTTGTGTGGCCAAGGACTCTTATTGGTGTATTGTGGTGTAGAGTGGAAACTTGCCCAGGGTAGGAATCAAACTCCACTCTCCTGCTTGGAGGGCAGTGATGTTATCCACTACCCCACTACTGTAACCAACCACTCCCACTGTAAAACCCATACATTTAACTGCACCGAGTGAATCTATTCAAATCTGTAGGTGAAATGTAGCTCCTAGGCCACAATTTAGGCAGATCTGAAACTAGATAAACCACGGCTCTAAACTTAATTTCCCTGAAGAGGCACTGACCAAAGAGGTTCATTTTCTACCTCTGCTTAATTTTTACTTCTGTATTTTTGCACCAACAAGGCATGTTTAGACACTTTAGTCTTCTGTTGTTAAGCTCTCTCTCACCTCTGGTAGTAGGCCAGCTCTTCTTGAACCAGAAAGAGATTGGCCTTCAGCTCGTTCCTCTCGAAGATCATGTCACGTACCTCCTGCTTGGTGAAACAGGGCCGATTCGGGTCCCTCAGGTCAATGATCACCTGATATGTGGGGTCAATGGCTGGACTGTTCTGTAAAAGGGAGTGACAGTTTCACGTCATGTGTCACTCTGTTATAAAACAAACAGTTCAAGTTCCAAAATGACGCTGAAATCATTTTTTACTGCACTGAGGGGACTGAATCACATCTGGCGACAGAAGTATGAGTATGTGTGTGATACAGTTTTGTTGCATGTCCTTTAGTTCTTTTCCATTTTTCCATCAAGTAAATAGCACTGGACACTGTTTATGTTTAAAGACAAACATAGCTTTCTTTAAAGTTTAGACAGCAACCAAACAACCCATGGAAATTATACACTAGGAAGCTGACTACAAACATAATCTTTTGCAAAAAAGCAAACAGAGGACAAACAGTGACTACAGGATAAAACACACAAACCCACACCCAGGACACATACAGTACTGTGCAAATGTCTTGTGCCACACCTCAATATTTCTTGTATTTTGCTTGTAATTACAAAATACCCTTTTGTGTTCATCAAATGTTTTGGCATATTGAGTAGACTAAAAGAAAGATGCACAAACGTTTTACTGCAAGAGCCTAAAGATACAAGATGCCACTCAACATTCAGCACCACCAGTATACTGATCACCGCCTGATCATCTGGAATCATCTGCACCTGTTTCTTCACTGGTTCAG
>JBBPCW010247191.1:1958-14759 GCA_037974425.1 Phenacogrammus interruptus
ATTATTATTATTATTATTATTATTATTATTATTATTATTATAGAAATAGTGCCATGTCCAAGTTCAAAAAGAACTCTTGTAAATAGCCCACATAACTAACCAGCAGTGGAGAAACAGCAGCAGGGAACAGAGCAATGACAAGAAGGGCCTGGAACAAGACGTGGCTTGTCTACTGTAAGGTCATGCCCCTTCTCTCCTAAACACTAGCCACAACCGTCCACAGATCAGTGCTCTTGCTCTAGACGTTTGAAAAGATATTGGACATTCTGAAAATGGACATTTGTTCATGAAAGCTACATTAATATGTTTTTGTTTCGTCCTTCTGTTCCACAGTAAATAATTGATCAGCATGCACTCAGGAAGGCGCTCGCTCAGAGCCAGTCCGCCGCGGTGTCCTTCAGACCCCACAAAGGTTTTTGTCTCGCGGTGTGTGGAGAAGAAAGGCCAAAACGACCAGAAACACAAACACGTTTGATCTGGTGAATACAATCTCCGTCATTGCCATGGGAACGTTTGAAGCACGTCAGGTCACTTGGAGGCTGCCTCATAGCTTTTTCCCCATTTAACTAGAGAGAGGGAGAAGTAGGGAGTGAGAGAGAGAGACGACAGAGTCGCGCTCCCAAGGAATTCCCCCAGCACGCTCCCGAGAGGCGTGAGCTCTCAACAGATGGCCGGGAGGTAGCGTTGCTAAGCGACCGCTCGTCAACCAATCAGGCGTTGACTTGGTGAGGCTGTTTACCGGCGGACACGCCTTGTCGACGAGCGGAGAAAAGCCGGGGAGCAGACAATGTGCCAGCATACGCTGTGAATTAATACGGCCCTGGCTAAGCAGGAAGAATATTTTAGACATTTCCAAAGTCTGAAGTCCTGTCTTGTCTCAGTTTAGGGCGACCCGAAGGATTCCCTTGTCTATAAAGAGATCTCTGTGTGGATTGTTGTCGTTCGGTCTGTCGTTCGGACGTTATCCAGCTACAGCGACCGAGACAATTAATTACTTCTTACTCAGCGCAAGTTGAGTTTTCTGTTGCTGTTTATGCCCGTAAACAGTACCGTGTCCAAGTTCATGAACTACGTCACAAAAAGGAACAACTGTAAGGCCACAATTAACCAGTAATGGAGCAGGAAACACAGCATGGACAACAAGAACCATGGCAAGAAATCCAAACATGCCATGGCTCCCCCGGGAACAAGAACTGGCTTGTTTACTTGTTAATAAGAAACTTATTACAAATCACATTAGTTTCCTGAATATTTATAACACATTTTATGTAAATGCTCGTTTAAGTCCTATGGTGGAAACTCAGCCCTGTTACATATTTAAGCAGCTACAAACAATTAAATCTTGTTAAAAAATAGGTAATGTTCCTGAAATGTTAAAACATTTTGAGAATTAGCATACACTGAGCAAGTTAATTGCATTTCAGTGAACTAAATGTTCACCAAAATGCACTCCTGTGTGAACAGTTGCTGTGCTGTACATTGTATAAAATGGCACAGAGTAGAATCTGCTCCTAAATCTGATGACTGCAGGCTGAAACATAAAACTGGCACTCTAAGCCCCATCTCCACCTTGTGCTGGGAGAATGAAAGCAATGCCTTTTTCACATGAGTGTGCTTCTAAGGTTTTAGAAAGGGGGAAAAGCCAGGATTCAAAGCAGCTTTCCACAAACACAGCTTTTGGTGTAGCACTTTCATCTAAAAATAAACATAAAGCTGTTTCTGTATGCTCTCTTCTCTTCTCATAAACTGTACTAGAAATGCAGTGTACAGAAGATTTACTCTGACGAGAAGTGAAAACTGCTAGTCTTTCAATGGCAGATGCACATACACTTTCTGAGAGGCTCATATACACACATGCATGCAAATATGGACAAAGATGAACCCTGTCATCTGCTCACAAACACATTTCCAGTGGGTTGTACTAAGATAGGATAGTCCTCCAGCAGACACTTAATAAAATATGAATTGATGGACACACATCCACAGAGCAAACAACAGAGAGAATGAGAAAGGAAAGAGTGCCTCGGGGTCTAGGACCATGCAATCAATCAATAAATCAACCAATCAGTCAGTAAAAAGGGGTATTATATATGCAACAAGAATGACAGATCTATGATCTTAAGTCTCAGAGGACCATCACTGACTCTACTAGAGCCCCAGGCGATGCCACGCGCAGTTGCAGGGACTTACATGGGGCAGGGGATAATAATAAGCTGGGTCAAGACAAAAGAACTAAAATGTGTTGTGTGCTCAAATGACATGTTTAAACAAAGCCCACCATGTCCCCATTTGACACCACCTGAATGACTGAACATTTGAATGATTCCTTTATTTGGTCATCATAGTTGACATTAGGCATCTGAAGACACAGAGCAAAGGGGTCCTGTGGGTGCTAGACTCATGTCGTCCTTGTGAGTATGTGCTTCTTTTCTTTGAGGCATCAAACCTGCACTAACCACCAAACACACGTCAAAGCGCTCCCCTTGGAGACATCCAAGTAACACACCACCAGCCCTATGACACTTTCTGTCCTCTACATAAACAACCAGGACAGAGACAAATAATCCCCAACACTACTAATGAACACATAATGCATTTATGTGAGGGAGTGTGTTGAGGAAGAAATAAATATACATAAAAAGGGCAAGAGCACATTCACTTTTCTCTAATGTGAAGGCAGCATGGGCGGCAAAAGCAGAAACGGCAAGTAATCGTGAAAACCTCTGTGTTTCTGATATAAAAAGCATGGTGTGCGTATCAGCATTTTTCAGGTTTTCTTTTTTAATTCAAGTACCACATAATAGAGAGCAGTCTAAGCTAGCCTCATGCAGAGAAGAAGAGGCAGGAGGGCAGCTGGGCTGCAGGCGTTTCCGTGTGCTGGAGTGTGGTTTGAAAATGAAGACGGCATTCCTAACACAGGCCAAGCCCGTGAGGACCTGACGTGTGCTTAAGCTTGCAGGGCAAAAGAAATCTCTTCATGCAATGCAATCCAAAGCCCTAAAGGCTCTGTGCTCTGTAGCATAGGAGTGGGAATGGCCAAAATCGACCAAAATACTTCTTTAATAAAGGCCCCAAAGTTCTCATTAAGGAAAACCTTAAATGAAAATACACATAATAAGTGGTTAAAATCTTAAAAACCTATTATGGCAGTGATGATCAAAGTGGTGCTAATGGCAAAAATTGTAAATGGTGTTATACAGCGTGATCCAGTTTATGTATTTACACGCCCCTCTTTTAGGTGATCAGTCATGTTTAGTGTTCAAAGTTTTCATCTATAGAAGTCAATCAAGCTAATGTAGCTAAAGTGCAATTAATGTTAAACCATCAGTTAGCATTGCCTGCATAGATAATCAAACACAACACCTCAATTACACTTGCTTATGCACTTTTCTGACCCAAAATGAAGCTAGAGATTCTAGTCCAAGTAATTTTTTTGAAACCCTAAAGAAGAATTTGGCAATATTCTGCCAGCACCAACCTTGCTTGACAGCTACCTTAACCTATTAGCTGATGTGGGATAATATACTGCACATATTTATTACTACACTGTGTTATAGGGTGAAAAGCAGGGAAAAAAATCTGGACAGCTCACCAGTCAGACACACAAACAAAAACGTTTACACAGACCCTCACACCTTGGGCCAAACTGGCCTCTCTAATTCACATTTGCTGGTGGAAACCAGTGCTACCAGTAAAAACCCATGCACACATGGAAAGAACCTGCAAAATCCACACAAAAAGGAACCAAACCCAGGACCTTCTCGCTTTAAGGAAAGAGCACTTGGCCAACTGCCTGCATTTGGTGTATGATGAGTACTTTTTTTGGTTGTAATTTTCCTTTTACCAGCACATTTGCATGAATTTGATTGTTGTTGTGATGGTAAATGATGATCCAGGCGAAATTAAGACACCACCTGAAACCAGTCTTTCATTAAGCCCAGTCATTAAGCCTGCAGTAGAGTTTGGTCTTCTCTGTGTGTCAGCAGTGTGCGTGAGAGAGTGAGGATGTGTGGGTGGTGTGCTAAGTCTCTGTCTCTTATTAGCGGGATCTGTGTGGTGGGTCGATAACACCCGAGCCCACCGGTGTCCCACTGAAGTCCCACACACTGTCTACGTTCCTGCTCAGTGCTTGGGATCTACTAATCACCACGACCCTGTCTCACTGGATGCTTAATCAGTCTGGGGGTGGCAAGGCAACCGGAATAAACAGCATCAACTCTCAGGCCAGCGTAGCCCTCTGGCCCTTGTGTTGTATTAATCTCTTTCATCTGGAACCTACAATCTCTACTTGATCTCTCTCTTTCTCTCTTTTTCTGGCATGACACTTGTGCAGGAGCGCTGTAGTTTAAAGATGGCGAGGGGAGGATTTATTCGCTTTGTGTGTGTGTGTGCGTGTGTATGTGTGTTTGAAAATGGATATGAGTGGCCAAGTGTTATTGAGTTAGGAAAGGAGTGGGTGTGTGTGAGAAGAGAGATGGGGAGCTGGAGTGTGTGTTCTGGTTAAATGTTGAGCATATGTGTTGATGCTAAAAATCCTTCTGTGGTTGACTGTACACAGCAATGCATAAGCACATGTAATCCACCTCATCTCCATCACTCGGAGACCAGCCTGCACATTTCATTACTGAGCAGCATTCTCTCAGAATGGATAACAGAAAGGAGAAAGAAGTGAGGAAGATGAGAAAAAGGAGAAAAGACCAGTCGCAGTTACTGAGGCCCAACAGAGGGTGCTAAAGTGGGTTACTGCAATATTACACATTACATTGTTCTAACACATTGCTCTAAAGGGCACTGGGTTTGTTATTGTTCAGCTGATGAATACACTTGGGTTAATAAATGAAAATACAGGAGACTCGTTTATTTTGTTTCATCGAGTATTTATCAGATTTTTCTATGAAAAATGGTCTTTATTTGGTGCAGCAGATTTCACTTTCAGAGAGAAAGGCAAGGATAACATTAGCTAACATCGGTTGTTTAATGCTAGAATGTACTCAGAGTAGTTATATAGTTCCCTGGGTTCTTTATAAGGCTTCTCTGAAGCCCATGCATAATTATAACCTAAAACATATTACACATAAAGTAAAAAAAAAAATTACACAAATAAGATAATATTATACTTGATAATTTATTAATTAAGGGAAATTATCCAATACTAAATATCCGTAGTAGCAAAATAATGCAGACCTCTAAGATTAGTCAGGATTTTCAATCAATGGATTGACAATCAATAAAGTAAAATGGCCCTTTATAGTAACACACCACAGCACATGGTGTGAACAATGGGAAATTCTTTCTCTCCATTTAACCATTCACCAAGTGAAGCAGGGGGCTGCCACCAACAAGGGGGCTCGGGGAGCTGTGTGTGGACGGTACCTTGCTCAGGGGTACCTCAGTGATGACCAGTGTTGGGAAAGTTACTTTAACAATGTAATTAAACTACTGATTACTGATTACTCCCTTTTGAAGTAATTAGATTACTAATGTGATTACTTTATTTCAAAAGTAATTAGTTACATTACTTGTTACATTAATAATTACCTCCCCAGCCTCTAAAGAAACTCAGCTCAAACACACTTTATTATTAAGTGTTACAAACCTATGACAACTCACAGTAATGTTCTTGCCTTTAACAAAGACGAATTTAAAGTAAAAGCTACTGAATGCATACTTCTCACTCTCCATGCTCATTTTGGTTTGTTTTGAGCTGGTGTCACATGCATATAGGTGCGACACGTGTGCGACTGTCAGACATCTGCCGGCCACCGACAGGTTATTGTGAATTATTATTTCAGTTTTTACAATTTTTACAAAAGAAAATCTTCAAAACACAAATGTTCTGCACTCAAACAAAGCCTTTATTTATTTACTGTGGGGAGAGGGTTTGCTGAGGCAGTCTCAGTCGAAGATATCAAAATTGCTCTGTGCAGAGAGGCTTTTTATAACCTTTAAACACATGCCATGATGCTAAAAATGCATATGTTGTGAAAAATAACAATTCATATTCAAGACATTCATATTAGCCATCTATAAACTAACATGAGAAGTTTTTCACTTGTTGCCAGGCAGATCCTCTTTTCTAAGGCTAAGGAACTCATATGAGGGACTATTCATTTGTGTAAGCTTGTGTAAGCAGAGCAGGTTAGTTGTATAAGTATTTAAGATAAGCAGTAAATATCTATAAGTAAATAAAGTTACTTGTAACTGTAATGTTAATCTACTTATCAATTTAAAAATTATAACGCGTTAAATTACTATGTTACTAAAAAAATAATCAAATTACATTTACTGCCTAACACTGGTGATGACACCTGCAGTGTCGGAATTCCCACAACCTTCAGATTGCAGGGGCAATGCTCTATCAAAGGCTGATATTCACAAAACATTGACAAACAGGACATTTCCACCAATCCACAGTCCTACAAGATTCATCACGTTCAGATGCATTGTGTGAGATATCCTATACAGAAAGCTGCTCACTCATTACTATGACATTTGATCACCAATTTTTGCTTTAAAAATGTAAAGGCCCCAGGTTTTCTTTGGTGTCTAATTGGATGGGGATCAGCCAAGATTTAGTTTGCAGGGGCAGATGTCCCAAAAATACTGAAAATAAGAAACCAATAACATGAATCTTCTTATCTGAGTCCAAGCAATCTGGAGTGAAAAAATCTTGACTTAATGACAAAGTTCAGCGACTGCTGATGGACAGCAAAACTTTATCAACAGCACCAACATACTTTATATACTTATAAATGCAATGTTCATACCAGACAATACCAGCATCAAAAGTTTAGCATCTATAGCACATTTTGCTGTTGGTAATATGACTGTGACCTGCACACAAATGTGACCAAAGGCAAACCACTTTCAAGTCCAGTGGCAGTTGTAGCACAATATAAGAAATTCAAAGGAAAAGGACTGACACAAACCAACAATGGGAAGTGGAAAGTAAGCGTCTATCCACTTTTAACACTCTTATGTGGTACACAATACCACATATTTTTAACTACCACTAACGTAGCATCATTGGACCACTTAAATGTACATGGAGGAAACAGTCTGTGGGTGTAGGATATGGCAGAGACGCAAGGCCAGTGACAAAACTGGGCATGGGCAGCACAAAAGGAGGCTGACCTCAGGTGTCCCCACTTCTAACCTGGTACAGATTTAATGCAATTTGTAAATTCACTTTACAAAATGCTACCAAATAAACCCACAGTTTATTCATAATTCTGTAAATCAATAGTTTCAAAATCATATTGCTGTATTATTTTTAGACATGGAACGATACCACTTTTTAATAAAAAGCATAACTGTGATATAATATGGGAAACATTGCACAGAGATCATGGTATTTAATCATTTAGTGTGGGTCTGGTGGACCCATTGCATTTTGGGGCTATTAATTCAACAGATTCAAACCTTTTTTGTTAAAATTCTCAGCAGATGTTTACTTCATCCCATCTGCATGTGTTCCCCTGCAATGTGTTCCCTTTTCCTTTTATAAATCACATTTCTGTTATTCTACTGCATCAGTATTGTGACGAGCTGGCCCTTTAAGGGGATAACTTGGGGTTAAGGGGGTTTTTGGTGTGATGTGTTCATCACCATAATGTTGGCAGGTTTTTGGGGGAGTATAAGAGGGAGGGGGTGCTTAGCACTGTAGTTGGGAGTAGAGCGAGTTGAGAGTTGGAGTGAGAGAAGTTGGAGCTGGAGAGAAGAGTGAGAGAAGTGCTGTGTGCTGCTTGTGTTGAAGAGAATAAAGTCTGCAAAAATGGATTCCTCTGCCTGCGTGTCACCTTCTTCCACAGCTCGCCACAGTATCAAACACACACCAGGGTCTGCAGATAATGGTTCTGTAATTTATTGGGAAAACAGGACCTTCAGAACAGTTAGATAGGGCTCAGGGATACCTTTCTAACGACCCCTTGTTCGCCCGTTATTCGCCCTGGGAAGTTGGGAGTTATACAGTTCAATGTGGACAAAAGTAATGGGACACGCGGCGAGAGGAACAATTTAACGGCGAATCGCTGGCAAACGCGGGGTCTTTGGAAAGGTCTCATAGAGCCCTATCAAACTGTGAAGTTTCACAAAGAATGATGGTTGCCCCGCCTAGAAAAGCTGAGAGCACGTTCCGATACATTTGGCAGTCTTGGCTTTTCTTCTTATAGTCTGAAGTAACTCCAAACTGCTGACATGGCAAATCTCACACACGACAGGAACATGATGCATATTTTCGTATTATGCTTGTAGCGAATCACGTCATGTGTGCTGCAATTATTTTCCATATTTTTTACAGATTGGATTATGTTTTTATTCCTTCCCGATTTCCAATCCTGTAATTTAGGTCAGGATCGGACCGATACAGAATATTGGATCGGCGCATCTCTAATTTTTTTGTGGTTTGTGCAAAGTCATTAAAAAATTAAAACCAGTCTGTACATCACTGAGGTGTGTTTAGTTTTAACTTTTTGTTAACCAAAGGGTAATAGAGTAGTAATTCTTTATTCTTTGTATTTAAAAGCCATTTTTGTATTTATGTCATTTTAATGTAATGGTTATTTTTGTTGTTCCAAATGTCAGTAGAAAAACTGAATTGTTATAATATAAAATACTGAGATAATGAAGAACAATAGGCATAAGAGCTCAGTAACAGTTGAAAATGCTGTCGTGTTGTATTGAACAGAGATGATACAATGGGCAGCAATTGCCATCTAGTGTAATATAATTGTGGGCAACCACCCAAGCTCCTAATGTATGCAAATGCAGGCAAGATGCAGATAATAAAAGATTAATGTGTGAATCTTTTGTTATTAATATTGGAGGAGGGGGAAGTCTGTTTAAAACATGATCCGTCCTTTGGAGAGCATCCTGTACATGCCTCTCTCTTCAGCATGTATTAAGAAAGTAAGGTGGGTTCCTCTCGAACAGGAAATGAAATTTTAATCTTGACATTTTTCAGCGAGAGTGATGTTGCATTTTTGGCTTCCTGTTGACTTTTCTGGTTCTGTGTAGCAGAAAGAAACATTTTGCCACCTTGCTTTACTTCACCCTTTTAATTGATATTTTTAAGCTTCCCAGTATATGCATGTTTGTAATAATGGTCTTTTCTCAGAGTGCCTCAATGACTCACTGGAACAAACGTTTACCAGCTGCTCTTCAAGAGTGCCCGTTTATGAAACATGATTGGTGTATAGATTTGGGAGATATTAGCTATCAAGGAATGACCCAAAATCATTTTCAAGCATTTACTCTTGTTTAACACTCTTGGTTTTGAATTCTCAAATTAACTTAATTGTAAAATCAAACTCTTCATACTTAAATTTATCTGAGAAAAGTAAAATGTTTTTTGTTGCTTGGGTATATTTAAATGTAATTTTTTTTTACTGTCCCTCAAAAAGATTTTTGGTTCTATTCTTCCAATTTTAACTGAGTAAGATTTTGACATCCTTTCACTAAGAAAAGGTTTGTGTATTTTTTAAAGTTTTTACTACTAAAAGCCTGGTTTAGACAGCCTGACAAAATTCTACCAAAGGTTTATGCTGTAGTGTGCCTGTAACTGTTCTGGTATTTGGAAGATTAATGGCTCTACTTTGTGCTTACACATCTGTTAATGCCTCAAATGATCATGTGAACAGCAAACCATGTTTGGTGCTCCAGATAATATCTTCGGTCATTAGTATAATGGGTGTTCGCTGAAATAAATCAAATATAGCTAGCAAGCTATACTCTCCTGAACATGCATAGATAAACTATATTTGACTATACCATAGAGTAACTGTTATTATATTTTGTTATACATGTTCTTGAGCTAATAATAACAAAGTCATCTGTCAAAAACTGTAATGCTGAAACATAAATTTAGTTTTAAAAACTGTAATTATTATAATTGTTTTGCTTACAACCTATTTAAAAAAAAATACATGTTCTAAGAATGGGAAAAACCTAAGGCCAAAATAAACTTAAGATGTTTCAAACAGATGGCAACTGTTGAAAACCGTATTGAAAAATAATAGCAGTTAAATTCCAATCAAAATATCAGTCAAAAAATGTGCAATTTATATTTTTCCACATTGTTCAGCCAAATGATCAGCACCTTTAATCACCACTGTTCCACTGCACACCTTATGCTTTTTTTTTTATTTTTGCTTGTAGTCTCCACAAATGAGAAATTAAATCAGGCATGCATCATGCCTCTGCACCCACCACCCACTCCTGAGTTCATTTATCAGATAAGATTAGTTGTCACAATGTGTAAAATCTAAGATGGATGGGGAATAAAATTCAACAGATCTAAAAATAACATTGCACACTGAGCGCCATGAAAAAGTAGACTGTATTTTTGTATAAATCAAACTGGTTTCTATGCTTTCTGACCTGCCAACAAGTGGCATGCAGGAAAAACTGAAATGGCAGAGACTGGCAATTGATTATGCTGTTATTGATATATCCAATGTGAGTTGTTTGAAAAGGTTAGACTAAAAATACTGCAGCTACTGCCAGATAATAAATCAGAACGATGCATAGTCACTATGGTGTTATTTTCTCTTATTTTCATACAGACTAGTGTTTGAAAGAGGAATCAGGACTGTAGCTTTCTGATGAAGCATGATTGTAGCTTTCTGATGAGCAGACGTTTAAGCTAATAGTTGTATTGTAACATGCCAGGGGGACGTTCTTTTTAAGATCTTTTCGACTGCATGTTATAGTATTACTGAAAGCCATTACTGTTTTTGGAAATAATTATTGGCCTTGAGAGAGGCTGGTCTGGCAACCCACCAAGATGTGTTTTAACGTTGATGGTGATGTGCAGAGTGAGCATGTGGGTGAGGTAGCTCAGTAGGTAGGATACGTGCCTCTGGACCAAGAGGTCACAGGTTCGAATCCTCCCTCCAGCATACCACCACTGAGCAAGACCCTTAACCCCAAGTTGCTCCAGTGAGAGACTGCTCCCTGTAGTTAGGGATTGGAAGTCGCTTTGGATAAAAAGCATCTGGTAAATGTAAATGTGGGAGCTTCCTGCGCACAAGCCTTAGTCGTGGTGAGTGTTGTTATCATCCAAAAATGCTCTGACAGGGGGCATCCTTAGACCAGGTTTTATATGCTAACCATTAACTACTCATTGAGATGCTGTAATGAGCACCTCAATGGCCAGTGGTGACAATACAGCCTGCCATAATTTCAACCTCCAGGCATAGCCATCCTGTAGTATAATCTACTGTTGTTAAACTTATCAGAACATCCTGGAAATAGACTTTGACAAGATGTAACGGCCACTGGTACTAAAGAAGTCAAAGGCAGCCCAGAGGAAATTGTGAGGGACTGAGCCAAAGGCATTGGCAGGGTCCAGAAACACCACATGCAGATTTGTTCCCTCCTTCTTGGATCTAGTCTCAACCTGGATGTAGTGCCAAATTGTACTAATATGTTAGACAACCAGGGAAGCCAGAAATACTTGCCTTCTGAATTGATGTATCAAAGAGGTAGTTGCTTTACAATTTTGCCCTCAACATTTGGTACAGTATGTAAATGTTAAGGCAAGATCGGCGAGACATTACATCAAGCAGTGAATTGATAATTGGTGTTATCTTCATCAGTTCCCAGTGGAAATGTCTTAATTAGGCAGCCGCCCATGAGATGCCACACAAATGTAATTGGATGCCACTTTCATAATGTATTTATACAGCCGGAGAGAGAGAGTCGAAACATAAATGGTGCTATAAATGATTTAATGATTTAAGAAGAGGGCCAGCTCTTTACCCCAGTACCTGTATTTGTATTGACTGCTTTATATGCTGATAGATGCTAATCCTGAAAATCATGGAATGAATCATTTTGTGTGTTACTGTGTTTCCTCAGATTACAGTATTCTCCAGGAAGCTACCACCCATGAAAGCTCAGTCACCAGTTGCACTACCGGTATTTGGTGGCAATTATTTTCTGATGCACTAACTGACAGATAAAATCACCCGTTACAGCCTCCTGCTAAAACATGACCAGAAGTTTGTAAGCAGGTCATAAAGCTGCTGTACCAGCAGGAGTGAAGATGTTGTGTATTTTCATATTTCAGCTGTGACTGCTTAGGGATCATTTTCAGGGTTGGAGCAGGGAGGAGTGTTATGAAGATGTTTGCTCACCTAAAACCAGTGGGATTTCCCTCTTTTTTTGCAAAGATAAATGACTAGAATGTATACCTCACATAGCATTGCATGTGGGAGGGAGGGTAGTGCTTGGAAAACCAAAACAACATAACCTAGATATATATTCAGGTATGTCTGATTCAGAAATAAATACAGCTGCTGCTGCTGAACTGGTAGATGTGGGTTTATAGCTCATTGACAGAACACACTGGCAGAAGTGGCTAGATTCAGTTCTTAATACAATTCTTTGAATCTCTTTACTCTCTTGTAACAGGGTTCTTTGACTCGAAATGATAGTGGAACCCTTTGGGTGCTATGTTGGAAATAGATCTTTAAGGCACCTTATAAAATAGGATTTTCTTTAGAGGAAGCATTTACCCAGAAAAACATTTGATCATTGTTGCACTCAGAACAAAACCATGTACCTCCAGAAGAGTAAAACCATTCTTACACTAACTGACGATGTACCATGAACTTTTCTATTGAGCCACACAGTGTAAAAGGGTGGTTTACAAAATCTGTTGAATAGAGGTGATTGAAATAACTCTTTTGCATAACTATAAAATCATAATCATAGGGGCAGTTGGTAGCCTAGTGGTTAGGGCATTCGCCCTGTGATCAGAAAGTCCAGGTTCGATTCCCAAGACTGCTAGGCACCACT
>JBBPCW010247204.1:0-14757 GCA_037974425.1 Phenacogrammus interruptus
CAAAGGCAACTATTCATTTTTGAGTGATAAACATTGAAAGGGGTCAAATTGACCCCAAGGAGAATAGGAGGGTTAATCAATTGAGCTTTTGTGCTCAGTGCAGTACAGCAGTTTTTCTCCGCAAACATCAAAGATTTTGTAAATCTTACCACAAAAACAGTTTAAGGTAAAGTCCTTTAACATTTTTGTGCCCTGTGTCAGTCTTTGGATTATTTTCTTAGGGATGTGGGGAAAGAAGCAGTGAAGTTTGCTTGTTATGTGTCTCGATTTCTAACAAGTGAACATTTAAAGTGGATCCAGGAGTTAAAGAGGGTTGGAGAAAAAATCTAACTCAGAAACTGGTCATTAGGAATCAGTAACCTACAAATTCTCAACTGAAAGAGAAACTTGTGGTCTCCGGTCTACTCATCTCCCCACAGTTTCCCTTTGTGTTTCCAGGTGTCTCATCTCATCTGTTAGGTCAGTGATGATTGTTTGCTCCGTGTGGTTGGTCTGTGTGTCTGTGTCTTGGCTTTATACTTGAAGTATATATTCCTGGTAGGTCTCTTATATCTGCTGGAGCCAGACAGCTAGTGGTGAGCAGATCTGAAACCAGACATGGCATTTAGTCATTATGCAGCTCACTGCTATAACAAGTTGCCTATTACTATCAGATCTGCACCAACTGGAGCCAGCTTTAGAAAACAGCACTATTTTCCTCTGCCTTCTCTTAAATATTTGCACTTTTAATGCTCTTTTATATATTATTTTACCTTCTTTTATCCCTTTCATTATATTTATCTTTATTATATTTTCTATTCTGTAAAGCACATTGAATAACCATCTGTGTATGATAGTGTGCTATATAAATAAAGCTGAACTTGAACTTGAACTTGAATTTGAAACCTCCAGCGATTCCAGTAGTCTAGTGTGCGATCTTACTCACACAACTTTCTCAAGATCCATCTGTTCTGTTCACCTACACTTTGGGCTCTCTTTCCAAGGTGTAGAGTAAGAGGTGCCCACTTAGTTCGATACTAGTAGTCTTTCATATTGCCCTCTCTATATCTCCTCTCTAGGAGGCAGAACCACTCAGTGGTTGGACATTTCCCTGATGTGGAGCTTCTGTTACCCCTGAGTTCCTTGTAGAAAAAAACTAGTATCAATTCCGGCAAGAAGCGACGTCTTTACAACCCTGACTGAGCGTGACCCTTGGCATGTGTCCTGATGGAAGAGGGTGCTTTTCAGTTACGATTTCAGTTAAGATAACTGCTTGTCTTCTGACTGTTGAAGCCTTCGTTTGAAATTAAACCCACTTGTGTCCTCTTTCCTTGAGCTACAGGACATGACAACCACAGTCTTGGCTTGTGATAATTTAACATATCATGCACATATATTGAAATGGTAGTATCATATGATCATCCCAATGTTAACACAATGAATGTAGTTTTAATTTAATATGAAAAATGCCATATTTTGTATGTTTCACATGAAAAGAAATGCATGAAAAAGAATGAAATACACATTCTTGCAACATGAATTTGACCACAAACAACATAGGATATATATCAATATGTTAGGCAGGCCCTGTTGCTATTTCAATGTTCTTAATGGAAATTATATTTTTGTAAAAGTGTGCTGTTTTTGATGCACTCTTTGAATGCCATGTGTCTCTGCATTGCAGTTGCTTGGTTGTAAATGTCAGCATAGTTCAAGAAAGAGGTTGTACACTCTGGAGAAGAGGGCCCTCTTAAGTGCAACCCTTTCCAGTAACATTGTTTTATGACAGGTTGACTGTGTTGGGCTGCCAGTGTCCCCGGAGTGGAGATAAGGAGGATCAGCTGGGCACTTTGGATACTTTTTAGTGTAATCCAGGGGGTGGGAAACCCCTGGCCTCAGGACAGGTCACGACATTGTCAGAAACCTCTCCGCCATTGCAGCAGTAAATATTACAGGGAAATATTGCAGGGAGTCTTCTTTAGTGGTTTTGTTATGATGGAGCAACAACCCAGACCTGCATGGGACAGATGAATGATATAAAAGTACGTTTTGACGTAACAGTATACGAGGTATTAGATCTAACGTTTGGTGGATGTTTCACAGCCTCAGTGCAGCTACTGCAAAGACCCAATCACCTTTGTATTTCAGCTGGGAATGTAGAACAGCCAGCAATAACCAGTCTGAAGACCCTAGAGACCTAGGGGCTGAGTAGGAGTGGATCAAGTCAGCAATAAGGGAAAGGGCTTTCCAACTAAGAGTTTTAAAAGCAAATAGAAGAACTTTGAGCTGGATCCTATGGTAGACAGGAAGTCAGTGAAAACTGGCTAATACTGGAATGATGGAAACCCTTTTCTTGGTGCTGTCATGGTGTATGTATAAGGGAAAGGGGAGGACGCAAACTGTTGAAGAAAGGGAATACAACGTTTAATGAAAAACACACAACACAGAGAACACAAACAAATGTCAACAACCAAAAAACCCAGACTCATCAAACCAGCAACAGAAAACACAATCAAAACAGAACATAAACAAAAAACAAAACCCAAGGCTCGTGCTAGCTACATCTCAGGAATAAGTATACAAGCCGACAGGCAAGATAAACGTAGCATACAGAATCAGGAACTCAAAATTGCATAGCACGAGTCTGTGAACGAAAAGAGAAACAACGAGAGACATTAAACACAAGGAGAAACATTCAAGGATCATGAGGGGTAGCATACACACACATAGGAGAACTAATACCGGCACGCTGAGTCGGGGTCAGGCTGGGAATTATATCGTGTGCGGGGAAACGAGACACAGGTGAAACTAATCGGGACGCAGGTGAAACTAATCGGGACGGGACGTGATACAAACGGTGCATGTAGACTCTAAAGGGAACAAGGAAAGAAAACACAGAAACATCAGGGACAAAATAAACAGGATAAACTAATACTCTGGGGATGGGGAGCGGTGTCTACGGGGGGAGGGCGAGGCGATCGTGACAGGTGCCAGCACAAAGTCTAGCAGTATTCTGTATTAACAGTTCATTCTGTATTAACTGTAGCCAACTTTTTAACGCCGAAATGTACCTAATGATGGTATTCTATACAGAATGGAATGAAAGCATGAATGATTGTATGTCAAAGAATAGAAAAGATTTAATTACAGTACAGTATCAAAAAGCAGTGCTAAGCAGCAATTACTGGTCACCTTTAACAAGGCATATGCTGTTCTGATCTATGGGCAAAGTTCGGAAAGCACCACTTTTTAAAAAAATTTTTAGAGTGTACATTTGGAAATGGGTCAAACTAAGAATTTATTTGGAAAAGGCTGCACTGCTGGATGTTTTAAACATGCAGAAACAGTGCCAGGAGCTAATAAAGCCTTTACAGTTGAAAGCACACGAGTGCCTGTCATATCAAATGTCTCTTTTAGGACACACAAAGGGACTATATCATGAGGAGACATGCTGGGCTTCACATGGCATACAATATCTTTCAAAGAGGAGAAGGAGACACAACCTGATTATAGACAGTAGGGTGGTCTGGGTCAAATGAGGCGTTCTATATGTAATCTGTGACCTGATTTTATCTATCTTGGCTGTGAAGAAATGCAGAAAATCTCCAGGGGACACATTGTGGCTGTGGCAGGCCGAGGGGTTGATTACTTACCTGCTTGTATTAGAGAGAACCTTGGATCTGCGACAGATCCTGGAAGTAATCGGAGAAAAATGTTTTCCTCTAGCTGTCTCTACAGGCTTCTGGGAGTCTGTCTGATATTTCTTTCACATCTTATAGGATATCTGTATCCTGTCTTTTTTTCATCTTCTGGTTTTCTTTCTTACATTCCTGCACCTGAGAAGTGTCATTCGGCCATGGGGGGGATTTGAGCTCAATTCATCTCATTTTAAAAGGTGCTACAGAGTTGACAATGGCAGAGCAGGAATAGCTAACGAGTGTGTCTCATTTACCTGCACTCAGCTGAAGAGATGAAGCAAAGAGAACTTATAAAAGGGCATTTAGTCAAGCATTGTAAAAATGGACTCACACTAAGAGGATTTAAGATCCGGTAACAACAACCAAGAACTTGTTGAGGTTGGGGTTTGGCCAGGTACATGAGTGGGATTGTTTATGGGCTGAATACAAATCCAAAGAAGTTGAATAAAATCATGGAGAAATCAGCAGCTGGTAGCCTAGTGGTTAAGGCATTCGCCCTGCGATCAGAAAGTCCAGGTTCGATCCCCAAGACCGCTAGGCACCGCTGAGGTACCCTGAGCAAGGTACCGTCCCACGCACTGCTCCCCGGGCGCCGTGTTCCTGCTGCCCCCTGCTTCATTTGGTGAATGTGTTAAATGCAGAGGGTGAATTTTGTGCTATTCACACTGTGTGCTGTGGTGTGTTCATGTATGACAAATGGTCACTTTCATTAATAAATTATTGTTTATGCCCTACAGTTGTGCGGATAATGCTGTTGCCTCACACCACCAGGGTTGGGGATTGAATCCTGGCCCTAGCCTTATGTGCGTGAAGGTGGCATGGATGGACATGCCTGTCAGGTGAACTGGGGATTCTATATTGCCCATAGCTGGGAGTGTGTGCGCCCTGTGGTGGTCCGCAGCCCCGGCAAGGGTGAGTCCCTGCCTTGCGCCCGTAGATCCTGGGATAGGCTCCGGGTACAAGTAAGGACTAAGCAGTTACAGAAAATTAATGTTTAGTCTAAGAAATCTATATACCAGAGCAAAGAGTACCGTGTTCCAGTTTTTGGCATCAAGAACCAAGGCTCAAGTATATTTCAAGTATATCTCAATATGTCTTCAGAATTCACAGCCACTTGTCATTGTGAGATCTCGAGTTCAGTCCCCAGCGGTGCTGCAGCCGTACACGCACTCACGCCCCTCCAATCATCACTCAACATGATGCTAGCCAGCGCAAGCTTCTGTCAGCTGAGGCAACAGAATCATCTGTGATGTTCTTCAAGCGCATTACTCTACCCTTCACCCTCCTAGTATTGCTGGTATGGCGTGAAAGTCCTAGATAGCAAACTGAAATGGAGACAATTAAATTGGTCAGAAAATTGGGGGTAAAAATCACAGCGACACCTCCACCAGTCTCCAGGGTCCTAGGAGAGCTGAGGAGCTTACAATGTATAGGCAAAAGGAGGACCAAGACAGGTTTCTGTTTTTAATAGAAAATCCAATCCTTGGAAAGTGAACGAAGGTTCTGTTTGCAATCAATCTTACCTTAATCCGTGCCATCTTTTCCGGCATGAACTACAGGACCAGCAGCTGTGCGTAGTTTATTATACAGAGATATTGGCGATCCACTTACTTTCTACTGCAGAAATGTTACTTTGACCAGTCAGGAAAATCACACAGAGCTGGATGTACCTTGGCTCTGGAGATCATTGATGGATCTTGCCATGAACTCAACTTACTCCTGGTTTTCACCATAATAACAACTTGTATTCCTGGTTCTCTGTGGCACTGCCACTGCTGGTTAAGAAAGCAGTATTGGTGAGAAACACAAATAGGTATCGAGGAGTAAACAAAGGACAAAAACACCAAAATGATGACCAGGTAGGTTCACAAAAGGATTGTCTTATGCAGAGTAAGGTTTGGAATGAAAGACCAAAAGTGAAAAAAAAAAAAAAAACTCTGTCAAGATAACCATAAAAGCAATATTGAAGATCTTCTTCTAAGATGTACAGACGTGAGTCATTTATGAGTGATTGCCAAAGTCTCAAATTCCTCACTGCTCTCAGGCACTGCTGCCATATTTTCCAGACACATTCATAATATACCAAGAGCTGTACGCAGTATACAGCACAGAGCTCAGGATTTACAAAACAGTTTATTTATGCTTATTCTTATTTATACAAAACCTATTTTGGTCTCCTCGAGAGAAACCTGGATGACATAATTGGGGGGACTAAAAAACCTTGAATATCCCATAGGATATAAACAGTCCTGCAAATGGAAAAATCCTCTTTCATATTCGCTGCTGGAAGAAATCCTCCTGTCCTATCCTATCTCCAAAATTGCTGCTTTACCGGAGAGGAAAATCCTCTGGGTTCGTCTCTGTTTGGGCATATCATGGGATATATTTTTATGCATTAAAATGCATAGAGGGCAAAATGTAGAGTTTCCATTACAATAAAAAACAAACGCAAGCAAAAAACTGTCCAATAATACATTGAGTCATAGGGTCTGTCGGTATGACTTGAAGGTACCATCAGACGTTAGCTTTTTGTAATGTATGTGTTACTACATCTTTGTAGTACTAGAGAAATTTTGGTGGATCAATAAAAACATGGATCATAAAACACAATTCAAAAGTTGTATCTAGAAAACAGAAAAAAAATGTCCTCTTTGTTCGCTGTTATCACAGTTCGGTCAGCTTTTCAGTTTTTGGGTTCTGTTTCTGTTCTTGTTTTGGGTCTTTTATTTTGACGTTCTGTTCTGCTTGTGTCACGTGTTTCTTACTTTCCTCCTGTCTTGTGTTTTGGTTCTGATGAGGGCCTGTATTTAAGTTCTGTTTGTGTTTGCATTAGTTATCTGTCCATTGCCTTATTGATGCCTTATTTGCGCCTCGTTTTGCCCTGTCTTTATCCTGATTCTCGTTCACGTTCATGTTTTCTCACGGCCCTCGTGCCAGTTTCTGTTTCTTGTTTTTCTAAATAAAGTCGCATCAGCATAGCCCCCTCAGCCCTGACAGCTGTTTCTATTACACAGTGGTTCCAATGCAAAGTGTGAAAACAATACACCTTTTCAGAGTCCTGGAGACACTCTGGCCTGCTTTAACACACTTGAACTCAGTAAGGAGTTGTTATCGGGCTGATTAGATGGATCAGGTGTGGCAGGAGCGGTGAAAACTTGCAGATGTGCATGGCAGTGTGTCTTCAGCACCATGGCTCGAAAATATTACTTTAAAGAACAAAGTATGCAAGGAGAATTTGTTTGACATTATTAATAACGTTGGCATAAAGAATGCATTTGCAAAGGTGAACTATTCAGTTTGAAACGAGGCGTGTCTTAATGTTTGGGGTCTAGTGTTTACTTAGACATGAACAGTCTGATGTGTGAAATTTCTACTGAGATTTATTCATAGCAGTTTAATGACAGAAACACTGGTATTTGTTAACAAAGTAAAGTGAAGTGGCCCCTTATATTCACACGTGAACACACAACACAACACAGTGTGAAATTATTTCTCAGAATTTAAACCATTCTCCAAGGGAAGCAGGGGTCTGACACCAATGAGGGGTGGCGGTAGCTCAGTAGGTAGGATACTTGCCTCCGGACCAAGAGGTCACAGGTTCGAATCCTACCTCCAGCAGACTACCACTGGGTCCCTGAGCAAGACCCTTAACCCCAAGTTGTTCCAGGGAGACTGTCCCTGTAGTTAGGAAATGAAAGTCGCTTTGGATAAAAGCGTCTGATGAATGCCATAAATGTAAATGGGGAGCAGTGTGTCGGGACGGTACCGTGTTAATAATTTGCAAAAGAGCACATTGCACTTGTCTACACTCAGCATTGTTCTGACTTTTAAGCCTAATATTTTAACCTCATAGCTTATGAACTACCAAAAATGATAGTATTTTGATTGATAAAATGAATAACAGAATTCATGCTTTAATGCTTTCTTTTGTTTTTAGTGGCTTTTCATTGTTCATTTCTGTAGACTTGGTGCCTGTTCTCTAGATTAATGGTTCTCACACAGGGACCCCCATGTGGGTGTGGGAGAAAAAAGAGAGGACTGCTCCTTGATGACTGGTGTGAAAATCATTGCTTTAGATGAAACATCACTTCTGAATTGTATCTGGGATCCCCTGCCGTGCTACTCATGCATGCTGTGTGAACACAAGGGCCATAAAAAAAAAAAAAGCAAGACATAATATGTGTGAAAAATGCTTTACTCACAGCCACCCTGGATAAAGAAGAAAAACAAATCTTTGGTTCTTTTCTTTTCTTTCTTTTTTTCCAGTGTGGTTTATTCTGGGCTTTCATGTTTGGGGGGGTGGGGTGGGGGGAGCATTTTTACTCTTCACCTAATGGGCTTTTTTTTCATTTCTTCACATCACATTCAGACACATTGAGTATAGACTATATTCCTATAGATAGGGATATAGATATAAAAGTGGCAAAATAAGCACTGGCTGTTGGTAACTCTCCATGAACTGGCTCATGTCCATTATAAGTCAGTCTGGTGTTCAGATGGACTCACAGACACTTCCTGGATTACATCATCTCCATGCTTTCCTAATCGATGATGACCAGTCTTGGGACTGTCTTGCTGGGGGTCCATCACCGGCTCGTTTTTTGTTGTTTTGGAGACAGCAACCCAAGACAAGACCTCCAGTCATCTATGTTCTGAAGGTGAAGGAAGTGAAGGTGATCATTTGGTCATGTGTGAACACACCACAGCACACAGTGTGAACAGCACGAAATTCACCCTCTGCATTTAACCCATTCACCAAGTGAAGCAGGGGGCAGCCAGGAACACGGTGTGTGGGATGGTACCTTACTCAGGGTACCTCAGAGGTGCCTAGCGGCCTTGGGAATCGAACCCAGACTTTCTGATCACAGGGCGAATGCCTAACCACTAGGCCACCAGCTGCCCCTGCCTCTGTCAATGCCTCCAAAAATGAAGACATCAAATAATTTCAAAATGGATCAAGAACAGGAGAATTTTGTTTAAAATCCATGAAGATCAACTTTCATTTTAGGCATTAGAACAGCCAGTGGTTTTGAAGTCCAGTCCTGGACATTTTCGTGATTTCCCTGCTCAGAAACACCTGGTTCACGTCGCCAGTTAATTGCCAGGTTTAGTGAATGTATTTGAGTAGGAGAGCCATCAACCTGTGCTGAATGCCGGCCCTCCAGGACCAGAGTTTGACACCCCTGATCTTAACCTTCATTTCCTTATTGTTGTTACTTAAAGTGAAATATTCTTGTCTGTCTCCAAAAGCTTGTTTTTGCTCTACCTAACAAACTGTTTAAAGATTATTACAGGTTATGTTAGGTGGGCGGGTGTGAAAACATGATCATTATTCTGACTGTTATTTTTGGCTCAGGAGCATAAGACCCTCTTGTGCTGGTACATTACATAATCATAAAAGGATAGTTTTGCATGACACAAGTTTTGAAACAGGGTTGCCTGCAAATTGTATACCACCTCACAGTCTCTTCTCTCTGCTGCTTCAATGAGACCCGCTGCCAATTCCCTGTTTATGTTTCAGCGTGTGACGCCTGATTTGCAGCGGTGGTGGCATCGCAGGATTTGGTGGATTAACCCTGAGGCAAAAGGTGCACGCAGAGGCAGAAAGCCAGATGGAGAGAGAGAGAGAGAGAGAGAGAGAGAGAGAGAGAGAGAGAGAGAGAGAGAGAGAGAGAGGGGAAGAGAATCTCCCTAAGCTCATAAGGGGATGAACACTTCCCACTTCCAATACCGGCATCAAGTCAAGTGCAAGACTCAGAATGGATTCATCTCCCTCATTATCTTGGAGACTTTCATTTTTGTTGGAGGCACACGACAAAAAAAAGATCTGCTTTGAAATGCATTCTGGAATAAATTAAAACTGGAGGAATGTGAGCAAGAAGGAAAAGAACAAGGATCACAAGATTCATTAGTCCAGCAATCTCACTCAATTTTCAAGCAGTGGTTCTGGTGCCTTGCTGTGTTTACAGACCATCCTTTCACGTCACAGTGTGCCATCTCACATTTCAAAGTTCATCAGAGCACAGACTCGCATTTTTTTAATCTTCATCCAGTGTCTCATTATAGAAAGAATATTCCTGCAGTGCTTGGTTGTAATGACTATGTCCAACGGCTAAGCCAACCATATAAGCAAACTAGGCAGTAGCCCAGGGAGGCACTTGAGAAAGGGCAGCAACATGTACCAATTACTCTGTCACCTCTGAGGAACTTGGTTACAGAGTGCATTGTTTCACCAACTCCTCTGTGTGTGTGGCTGAATGACGTGTCTGTCATTTTTCAGACCACCCCTAACCCCACCCCCACCTTTTGTTAAAACCTGCCCCTGGACACCGAGTTCCAGGTAGCTTAGCAACCTGTCATTATGCAAATGTGAAGCAGATGTGTAGGATGTGAATTAAACGGCACGGAGCTATGCAAAAATAAAATCACAAAGCATATGTCTGATACACTATATGGACAAAAATATTGGGACGCCTGACTTTTACACCAATAGGGACTTTAATGGCATTGCATTCAAATACATAGACTTTAGTGACTATACAGTGAGTACGGAAAGTATTCAGACCCCTTTCCTTTTTCACTCTTTGTTATATTGCAGCCATTTGCTAAAATACACAGCGCCCCATATTGACAGAAAAACACTTGTTGGCATTTGTGCAGATGTATTAAAAAAGAAAAACTGAAATATTACATGGTCCTCAGTATTCAGACCCTTTGCTGTGACACTCATATAATTAACTCAGGTGCTGTCCATTTCTTCTGATCATCCTTGAGATAGTTCTACACCTTCATTTGAGTCCAGCTGTGTTTGATTATACTGATGTGACTTGATTAGGGAAGCCACACACCTGTCTATAAAAGACCTTACAGCTTGCAATGGATGTTAGAGCAAATGAGAACCATGAGGTCAGAGGAACAGCCTGAAGAGCTCAGAGACAGAATTCTGGCAAGGCACAGATCTGGCCATGGTTACAAAAAATATCTGATGCACTTAATGTTCCTAAGAGCACAGTGGCCTCTATAGTCCTTAAATGGAAGACTTTAGGGATGAGCAGAACCCTTCCTAGAGCCAAACTGAACTATTGGGGGAGAAGTTAAGAACAAGAATTGGTGAGAGAGTTAAAGAGGAACCCAAAGATCACTGTGGCTGAGCTCCAGAGATGCAGTCGGGAGATGGGAGAAAGTTGTAAAAAGTCAACCATCACTGCAGCCCTCCACCAGTCAGGCTTTATGGCAGAGTGGCCAGACGAAAGCCTCTCCTCAGTGCAAGACACCTGCTCTTACAGTATGTACAGGTAAGCAAGAAACTCAATTTGTATTGCCCGGTTTGCAGGAATGGGGTTTAAGTTGCTTAGATGGTTGTGGCCTATCTTTTTACAGGTACCCTGAGCCTTTGCTGTGACTTCTCCCTCTAAAGTAATGGCTGCTACTGCTGATTGAGGTTGGTAGGTTGGCACTACTTTGCTTTGTATTCTTGCTATCGGTTTCTTATGGGGTTTTGTTATAGGAAACCAGGAAGCAATGGAGGACTGCTGATTCCATCATGTTGGAACACTGCTGCTTTGCCTCTAGGAGGGGACTGCTGGGTCCCTTTATCCTTTTTACTGCTTTACCTCTAAAAGACAGAGCTGCTGTGCTTGTAACATGGAGCTGCTGTGCCTGTAATATGGAGCTGCTGTATGTCAATACATTTTAAGTGCTTTGAACTGGAACTCTTAACTGTGTGTGTATCAGTGAAGGGCATTTGTGTCCCTGGGGTTTCGCCCCAGTGATTTACTTTTGTTCTGTTTCCTTAATTATGATTTTGTGTATCGTGTGTACTGTCTCAACTTTTATTTTTGGTTGTTGTTTTCAGGAGCTGGGTACCTGGGGTGGTGGTCCTTTGATGGTGGTGGAGTTTCCTTCCGTGTGTTTTAACCCTGTGATTGTGGTTTCAGGTGTCCTCTTGTGGGCACAGGTGTGTGCACGAGTGTGGGTGTCCTTTTGTGGTGATCCAGGCTTTGTGGGCCCACCTCACCGAATCCCAGCTCCTTGGGTTTCTTTTGTTTGTTACTTGCCCTAGCGTACCACATTGGATGGTTTTATTGTCTCCTTTTTAAAGAATGTATGAGAAACTCATTTTAAATGGATTGAACACGTCTCTTGCCTCCTAGGTAAACGAACTTGTGGGTCTTCCAAATGTTGGTTTAAATATTTGGGTATACTCTTTGGGTGAAATTCCCAAGGTAGCATTGTCATAGCAGTCTAGAGTAATTGGGGACATTTATGGGAGCGTATGACACCTGAATAAGGTGCTCCCCAATAATCAATACCCCCCTCGCGCCACACATGACACATTTACAGAACTGAAACTTACATTGTGAGAATTGTGAGTACAGCAGTGTTGCAATGTTTTTGTATGTAAACAAACTGGGATGCAAGGATCTTTTCTGTGTGGAGTTTGCACATTTTCTGTGTGTGCATGGGATTTTGCAGTGAGAAGACATGCGCATCAGGTGAACTGGAGATGTGAATTTGCCGCTGGGTGTGAATGGGTGAGTGTATTTGTCTGTCTTGTGAGGGACTACCAACCTGTCCAGGGTGGTTCTCTGTCCAGGGGTCAAACGTACTAATAAAATCTGATTTTAGCTCATACAAATTGGTCTAAAACCAGTATTTGCTTTCCTACATACTCCCCATTCGCTCTGCACTTCCACCACTTAGCCACTCTCCGGGACCCCTCCCTCTACTAGCTTGTGGGTGGAGACTATCCAGAAATTTCTCACAGGTTCAACGATCTGCTGTTTTTTCTGTTTGTTTTGAAGATCAAAAAAAGTAATTTAGACATTTTTGTTTTCATGGCCATTTTTTTGTGACAACAGTTAAAAAAACTCAGTTGAAGTTATTATAACTTTGGCTCTACATAATAAAGGGACACCAAACAAAGCTCAGCATGACTTCTGAACGTCAACACAAACTGGGGGAACTTCCATGTAAGGAGTCACTTTGCCGTATGGTGACAGTTTACCATATGTCATGCCTCCAGCATGGATCTATGCCACCGTTTTAAGGATAAGCAGAGGCAATCCTAGGGTCTGTTGGGGCCCCAAGCAAAAATTCACTGGAGGCCCCCCTCTAACCAGTTTTTGTTATAATTTTAATAAATAATCTGACATTAAATTGACAAATTCTTTAATAAAGTTCAAAGGAATGAACGTTCAAAACGCTACCGTAGTTTAAAGTGTGAGCTCTGGTTTGCCATCTAGTGGCTTGGGGACCCCAAGCAGCTGCCTGCCCTGCCTGCTGACAAGATGTGCCTCTGAGGATAAGTAGTTAAGATAATGGATGGATGTATAAGACATGGTTTATGTGTGAGATCACTTATTTGTCTTTATGCAAATCTTCCAGGATGGCACAAGGGCACCCACTGGTCCTTCCAATAGCACAATCCTATCATTTGTTCTGGGCCTCATAATTGTCTTAGACTCACATGGAAATTGTTACTTTTTGACACATTAGCATGAGGTTTTAGCACTTTATATAATTAGAGGTCATTTTTGCACAACACTAGTTTTCAAAGCTTTCTGTATTATGTAAAAGATTAACTCAAGAACACTTGGGCAAATAATAAATCATTAATCTTATTACATTTGATTTGGTGTTAAACCTTCTGTCTTTATTTAAAGCTTGGCCTCTCAAATCAGGCAGTCATTAGGAAATAGAACCTTTCTGGGAATGAACCATTGGCTTCTGTGAAACAACCGCTTACGTTTCGTTTCCCTTTGCCTTATTGATTCATAGGTCTGTTCAAAGACCCTGTTTGCAGAAGAGGGTTAGTATTTTTGAAGAGCTTTGATGAAGTTTTATCATCTTTGCTTGACACTGACAGTAGCTGACAGAAATCAAACACTTTATGGTGTGAATTTGTCCACCGACTGGACATTTAACAGGTTAATTTTCACGCCAAGTCTGGTATGACCGCCTCAGACATGCCAAGTAGCTACAGTTCTTGGAAGAAAGAAAAACATTATTCTTTTCACATGATGACATAACTGCCCAGATGTTCAGACAAGATGTGTTCAGGGAGAGCAAATATGTTTACTTGCTATGGTGACTGACAATCATTCAGAGCGCTGATTATTTGCTAGAATAGACTAGAATACAGATATTTTTTGTTTAAGTATTTTGTTGCCTGGCTTTCTCAGGCTGATTTTGTTCATTCTGATTGGAATTCTTACAAGCTACACTATATGGACAAAAGTATTGGGACGTCTGACCATTACACCAACAGAGACTGGATTGCAATCCAATACGAAGACTTCAATATGGAGATTTGGGTCCCCCCTTTGCAGTTACAGTTTCCACAGTTCTTAGAAGGCTTTCTGTTGGAATTTGTGCCCATTTTTTCTGTAGAGCACTGATGTTGGACAAGAAGGCCTGGTTCACAATCTCCACTCGATTAGATGACATTGAGGCCAGGGCTCTTTGCTGCCTAGTCAAGCTTTTCCACCCCAAACTCATCCAACCATGTCTTTATGGAGCTCACTTTGCACACTAGGGCACAGTCAGGCTGGAATAGAAAAGGTTCTTCCCCAAACTGTCCACAAAGTCGGAACCATGGCGTTGTCCAAAATGTATTCGTATGCTGAAGCATTAAGATTGCCCTTCACTGGAAGTAAGACGCCACCTGATTTCAGTATTTGAGATGTGTCTCAATACTTTTAGCCATATAGTGTATATTGAACATTATGTAGCCTGTTCATTTAGTCTTGGCCAGGTATGTGTTTTCACCCAGTTAATTTAATTTCGTGTCGGCTGATTTCTGTGGGTGGAGAGAAATTGTAATCTTCTACCTACTCCTCACATCCAGTAGGTGTTAATTATTAGCTGTGTCACTATTTCTATTAGAAGCACTTTGAAAGCACTGCTGAGGCAGCCTCCCCCTCTCCACCTATATGCAAGACTTAATCACACCAGTCAAAGTGGTGAGGGGTTTTTGGTTACATCTACCTGCAAGAGAAGTGGCATTAACCCTCCTATTCTCCTTGGGGTCAATTTGACCCCTTTCAATGTTTATCACTCAAAAATGAATAGTTGCCTT
>JBBPCW010247214.1:0-14756 GCA_037974425.1 Phenacogrammus interruptus
GAACTGAGCAAACTTTTGATATTGTACCGTTTGAAAAATAATAAATACCAGTATTTTCACAGTACCGGTATACCGCATATCTCTAGTATTATGTAAACACAGTTAAAGTTTCAAATGGCAACATTATCCCTGTCCAGTTTATACATACCATGAATGGAAATTAAGCTGCAAACAGCCCATTTCGAATTCTTTATTCTTGTGATGTCACAAACCAGTGCATTAACAAACATCTGTCTATTTAGTCTATAGTGGTTTAGGCTCCATCGATTCACACTAAAGTTCAATGAAGTGTTTGAAAGAGGCACAACAGAGAGTCAGTCAGAGCAGAGGTCCTAAAGGCAGTTTTACAAAAACAGCCTGTTTAAACAGGGATAAACAGAGAAAATAAGTCAAAATGAATGATGAGAGTTTGAAATGTTCTGCTTTTATTGTCTTGAGCCATATGTCCTCTAATAAGGTGGTGTTAACAATCTGAGGTGAGAAGCTTCACAGATGTACACTATGCAGCCATGTGTGAAATGTCACATTTAAGGGGAATTATTTTTTCTTCATTTAGGACAGTGGTGGTCCAATGGAATTCTCTTCCCAGCTCGCTGCGTCTAATGCTTCCATCTGCTTGTGTCAGACCTTCACAACTTATCTGGTCCTGCCAATCCTCTACAGCACAATGTTCCTGACTGGCACGCTGGGGAATGCCCTCTCCCTTTGGGTTTTCATGGCAAAGATCTCAGGCAAATCCCCCACCCACATTTACCTCATCAACCTCGGCATCTCAAACCTGATGCTTTGCCTGACCATGCCTTTCATCGCGGCCTACTATGCCACTGGAAGTAGCTGGACTGCAAGCAGCTCAATGTGCAAGTTGGCTATTAATGGTCTGACCCCGGTTCTCCACACCAACATTGGAGTAGGCATGATCATCCTGACTTGGCTAGCACTGAGTCGCTTTGCCACGCTCATCCGGCATGGGAGTCACGGGAATCGCCCCAGCAAGTGTATCAATATCCTGCCCAGTGCCTTTTTCAGCAAACTGTGTCGACCCCAATTCGCCTTGGGGGTGTGCCTGGGAACCTGGGCCACTGTGGCAACAGCAATTATTCCCTCAGTGGTGGTTTATTCAATAAAGGAGATAGAAAGGATGGAGGATGGTGAAGAGCAAAAATGCTACAATGTCCAGGTGGAGGTTGGCGGCTCTGGCTCTCAGGCTTTTTCTATCATAGGCATTGTAATGTTCTTCCTCTGCCTCCTTGTGGTATTAAGTGCCTACATTGCTGTGATCAGGCACTTCCTTAGATCCAGAAAAAGCTCAGTCATCTCTGACAAACAGAGGGTCTACTCAAGAGTATTCCGCAATATTGTGGTCATCCAAATCGTGTTGGTGGTTTGTCTCTTGCCATATCACATCTACAAGGCCATTTTCATTGACTTGGCACAAACTCGCACTCTGTCAGGGAATCCATCAGAATGCCACCCACTGTCTACATACGTGGAGATTAAAAATGTTCTCCTCTGCCTGGCGGCTCTACGTTGCAGCACAGACCCTATCATGTACTTCCTGCTGGATATGACGTTCAAAAAGAACACTCTTAGTTTGATTCGAGGAAGTTCCAACACACAAGACAGCAATTCTTCAAGGACAGTGCTTGAATGGGGCAAACCTGTTCTAAACAACAACAGCCCTTCAACAAATGAACCTAGCACTGTCCATACAGCCATGAGGGGAAGTGAAATGCTGGTGAGATGCTAATTGTTTCTCTGAGCAGGGACTTTCCACTGCAAGTAGAGAAGAAACCCTTGGAAACAGGTGTTGACCAGAATTTGAACCGGCATTTAGGTCAGATGTAGCATCAGTTCCTATGGTTTCCCCCCTCCAGCTCTTATATCGGGAAAACAGGTGGAGACCCAATGTACAATTGTAAATGTATCACTGTATCATCCCTAGTGCTGTCCTTTAGGTATTAATTTTACATTTGTATCAGCTTGTCTTTAACTTTTTTGTTCTCAACAGAATTCTACACTCTTCCCTACAGAGTTGAAAGCTAATTTATCACAGTTCTAAATGGTAGCCAAAACCTAAACTGAGTCACTATTTTAAACTGTTATAGTGCTTGTTCATTCTTCTACTAGCTGCTGAGCTTGAATAGTGCAATATTGTGTTTGAATACCAATGAATGCCTCAAACATTCAGTTTTGTGTAGTTTTGGATTATTACCTCTTTTAGATGTACAGCATGTTCTCAGTTCAGTTAACCTATTTGTGTTGATATTGCTTCATTGTAAACCCCACTGGATCGCCTCAGGTATGAAGAAACACCAGCTGTGTATTAAGTAGGCTGCGCTGCAATACTAAAAATAAATACCCACCTGTACCTCTTGTTTCACAAATAACATTCCGTGTGGAAAACGGTAAGTATTTCATTACTGATCTCCTTCATTTAGAGCATTTGTGTGTCTCCTTACCCCTGAAAATGGCAGTATTTTCAGAGTTCATTCCTGGGTCACACCTTAAACAGTGCTGGTGATTTTCCTCATAGATACACCCTGAAGCTTAAAGCTGTTATTCATATTTCATACAGAAATGCATCCTAAAACCAATTTAACAATGATGCTGGAATAAAATGGCCTTAAAGTGCTATTTAAAGGGACACATCATTTACATTTAGAATGTGTTTCAGGAATGAGCGTCCTTTACATCTTTAATAGTGCAACGGGTGTAATGCATTTCCAATCAAACCAATTCCATTCTGAAGCTAAAAGGAACTCAGTTCTGGTCAGACTGCCCTGAACCGCACCAAAATATATCTTGGAAAGTGAAAAGAAATTAAATCCAGCAAGTGTATCTAATGGTTCACATATATAAAATTTTCTTCATTCTATGCACGGAAATAGAAAAGAGAAACTTAAACATGTAAGTATAAAATACATGAATGATACACAGCATGTGGTAAACAGGTATGTGGTTGAAAGGGCAGATGTGCAGTTGAGTGTGCAATGCAATGCTGTGCAATATCAAGCTGAAGGAGATGCAGTGGAAATCTGATAAGGCAATAAATATTTATAAATAAAGGCAGGATATGCTATGTGTATTGACAGGAATGTTGGATATGCGCAGGTTGTGCTGGGAAGGTCTGTATTTGTGTGTCTATGTATGAATAAATAGTCCTAGTATTCATGTGGTCTGTATTTATGCTTCTATGTGTGAATAATCTCGGGTGTTATCCTGGTCAAGGGCCTGAATGGCCTGCGGGAAAAGTTTCTCCTCATTCCCTCTGCATTGGCTTTCAGGGAGCGGAAGAACTTTCCCGACCGCAATAAAGAGAAGAGTCCATTGTTAGGATGGTGGAGGTCCTTCATTATCTTCCTGGCCTTAGCCTAGCACTGCCTGGTGGAGATAGACTGCACTTCAGGAAGCTGACGAACTCAGCTGATCCCACTGCCCTCGAGAGCCTTCCTATCCTGCATCGGTCTTCCCCACTAATTGATTTATTTGTGGTTGGATGCCATAATATCAACATTGACTGCCACAGTATCAAGACCCTCTCCCCTCCTCTGTGTGTCAGCTGGGTTGTTGAGGTTAGCTTGTTGTACATAGCAGCTGAATGCGGTTTCTCACACATGCACTTCGTTATTATTTCCTCCAGAGAAACGTCACTGAGTAGCAAATAGCTGCTAGTAGCTGGTCAACACTAATTGCTCATCCTGATGTCCCTGCTCATGTTGACAAAGCTACCGAACAGCAACAACCACACATGCAACATAATCTCATTCAGAAAAAAACTTTTTGCAGTGCTATTCCCAAACCAGGCTGTGCTACTTCCTGTCAGGATGCTCTCGGCGGTGAAGGTGTAAACAATTATTAGAATCTAAGAGGTCTGAAGTGGTAAAAAGTGGTAAATGCACTGAGGGTGAAAGGATTTATTGTTTCTAGTCATCATGACTACGATTCTGTTATTTTAAACTTATAATAATTATATATTTTTTTGTTATTTTAAGGAAAGAAAATAAACAACAAAGATTATCTGCCAATATAAGACAATTCCTAAACTCTCTAGTAAAGCCAAGTCAAATAATCTAATTCAATATAATACTATAATAATAATATTAGATAGCTTAAAAAAACGACTGGATTTTAGATTATTTCCAAGATATCACTGTAAAGAAAATTATTTTGTAAAAGAATATACATTCAATAACTAAGGTTGCACTAATGGGACTGGAAACACATACACACTTACAAAATGTAGAAAACATTAACATTAATATTAATATTTAATATTAAATCACTGTCCAAAGAAAGCTTTTTTTGCATTTTGTTCATCATTTAATAATCCATGATGAATAGACCAATAGAAATGCTAAAAACAGACATTATGAATAAAATGTTTAAAAATGTTTGCATTTTTTGGACAGAGATGCCTGATTTAGTAGAAAACTGGTAAAATGAATTAAACCAGAGGGGAGAAGCCTAGTGAAGTGAAAGTGACCATTTGTCATACGTGAACACACCACAGCACACAGTGGGAACAGCACGAAATTCAACCTCGGAATTTAACCCATTCACCAAGTGAAGCAGGGGGCAGCTACGAACACAGCGAATACGGCGCCCGGGGAGCAGTGTGTGGGGAGCAGTGTGCTCAGGGTACCTCAGCAGTGCCTAGCGGTCCTGGGAATCGAACCCAGACTTTCTGGTCGCAGGGCGAATGCCCTAACCACTAGGCTACCACCTAACCACTAGGCTACCAGCCTAGTGTCATATTTGCCTTTAGGTGTTGAGTTCCACCTAGTAGACACATCCTGGACCAGCTTGTTTAAGGGCAGCTGTAGCATCCCCTGTTTCTCCTTCAACACAGCTGCAGCTGTTGTGCTACGGTGGAAAAACGTGACCACTTTCCTCACTCTACTGAGGAGTCGGCACATCTGGTGAACGCCCATCCCTCTCTGCGCAGCCAGATTAACAGTGTGAGCAAAGCATCGTATATGCGGTGGAAATCCGGCCACTTCCACAGCATTTACAATGTTTCTGGCGTTGTCTGTTGTCACGGGAACGGGAGCGTGTGGTGATCTGGGTGTAACGCGATTCTGCCTTCTCACACCGCAACACAGGTTCGTGAAATTTGTGTCGCAATTTCCGTTTCAAATCGAATCAAATATCATTACACCCCTAATATATGAATGAAAAGGTTCGTTCACAGTCTATATATTAATATATACATAAACACACACACATACACCCACAGTGAATGAACCTTTTCACCGTGTCACCCACAGCGTTAAAAGCAAATATAACACTGGGCTGCTGCACTCTGCTTTCATTCATTTATCTGACATTGCTGATATCATCCCATTATGTGTATCCCTACCATCATCAGGCCGTAGATACTTTTGTACTTAAGATAAACTTCAAATATCACATTACTCTACAGTATCATGTACAATGCATGTGTCCATCTGTATTTATACTGTAAAAAATGAGTTGCTTATATTATTCCCCAGGCTTCTCATTAAATAAGACTAAACTGTTTTATTAGTAACGCTATTCCCATTGATTATCCTTAATACCCTTTCCATATGTTATTAAAGGACTGAGTAACAATGTCATTTGGATTGTGTCCCAATTAGTTAACTACAGCATTCATCCTGGAGTCCACATCTGCACTTTTTATGGAGGAACTTAACAGTAATTCAACAAGAGTTAAACAGGAATTCAAGCCAGAGAAGGCGGCCCACAGTTTACCTATATGTGGCTTAGTACCATTTCTGGACAACTGTCAAGGGGCCCATGTGTGAACAGTGGGTAATTACTGGGGAAGACACAGTTTCTACAGAGCTATGCACAAATTGCAACTAATAAAAATGTTTTTAGCCTCTATAATTGTCTAAAGGATAAAGGATATAAATGTATAAACGATATAATAGTCTTTCTGTTGAAGCCTAAGTTATGTTTTAGTGACAAAGTATTCATTTTTGTCACATCTTGTGTACCTTTAGCATCTCTCTTACTTCCCCATAACTTACTAACAAAAGCACTGTGAAAGAGAACACGTTTCTCCATCCTGCAGAGCTGTCTGAGTACTTTCCGCTTAGAAAGCCTGTTGCCGGACCCCTTTCTCTGTAAGCACTGTGGTATTCTTTTATAAAGCATGCTTGTCTCCTCCTCAGTTCAAGTTTTCTTCTAAACCATGTTGTTTGTGTCAGTTGAAAGAAGCATGTAAGTGAAACCTTTCACATGACATGAAATCTATGTGCAAATGTATTTCATTTGGATTTAACAATTTAACAATTTCTGCTACTGACAAATATTTATCCCTTTAAGTTAAACAAGAACACAGGTTTTTTTCAACATTCCATTCCAAAATGAGAGTGTATTTTGTATATGATTCTAGAAGCCATTATTGGTTGATTTCATTTTTCCAAATAAATTCACATATGATATACTGTTCCTATTCAAATCCAATCCAACATTGTTTATTAAGCACCTTTAGTAAACACAAAGGATCAAAGTGCTTTACATGATATAAATAAATAGCACCAAATATAAAATCATAAAATATTAACAAACACAGTAAAATCAACATTACATAAAAATTAGCACCTCACAAAGTGTCGAAAGTCAAGGAAAAAAAGTGGCCTTGTTAAATCAGATACAGAAGAAACCTGTCTGATGTGCAAAGGCAACCCATTCCAAATTTTCGGGGTTCCTACAGCAAAGGCACGATCCCCTTGTTTCGGGTTTCCGCTTCGTTTTCAGCACAACTTTTTTTTCACAGTTGTGCTGAACTCAGAAAAACAATAAGAATATAATGATCATGACAGACATTTTCTCCTGTGCAGAAACAATTTCTTGACTGCATTTGTGCAGAAACAATTTCTTGACTGCATTTGTGCACTGCTGCCTTTCAAAATGTTGCTATTTGTACCTGCCTCATGTACGGCTTAAAATACATCCGCGCATGACGTCTCTCACACCTTAAGTTCATGTGCAAAGTAGCTGTGGTAGAAGTGAAGTACAGTTCCCTCCTGCAACATTTGAACTTGACCAGAGTGAAAACGAAAGTGCTGCAGAACTGTTCCACTGTAGATGTCATGCTTCTGGTAGAAAAGGTTGCTTAATGCTGATCAGTGTCTGCTGGTGAATGTGAAGAAACAGCGGCGGCAGGATGGATGAGGAACTTAGAGTGTGAACGGAAAAAGAACTGAGACCACATCTGAGCTGAAGTAGAGCAGAAAGAGAACCGAGATCCTTTCAAATGAACTCACACTGTGAAAAGAAATAGAGTTCCGTTTCTGCTGGTCCACTTTTTGGACCACTTCTAGAGGACTGAGTCGGGTTCCTTTAAAGAGGACTGTGTGTGAAAACACCCTTAAAAATGACATTACTGATGAAAACGTCAACCCAATAAAATCAATGCAAAATGACTTGAAATCAAATCTCATTATGTTCATCTACATTGCTGCTTCTGTAAAATGCTGCTTCTGTATGTAACAGCAGTAATATTCTGTGTTTAAATGCTTTAGGTTTGGCTCATTTTACTACCGTTTGAAATCGAGCCACACAAAGAAAACGTGGCAGTAGACAATGCTTTGCAAAACCGCTCACCATTTACCTTCTTACCAGCATCCAGCATGGAGATTAAAGACTGTACATCTGTGCGTGTGTGAGAGAACGAGTGTGTGCGTGTGCGTGTGTGTGTGTGAGAGAGAGAGAGAGAGAGAGATAAAGGGAGCATGAGAAAATGAAATAAACTGTGTATGCCTCAGTATTTTTCAGTGACAGCTTTGACATTCAGGTGTGACAGCATCCTCTGAAGCTCATATTAAGAAATCTGGGAATTCCAGTGAAGTTCATCTTTTATCTGCATCTTCTGCTTCTCAGTGGAATTGCTGAGAATTTTTAATAAGCTGGATTTAATGTATTTGTCTTTATGTGACAAAATACTTTAGTCAGCTGATGTTTTGTGGCTACTGTTGATGTCTAGCTCCAGGCCGACTGGAGGGCTCTTGTTAGAGCAAGAGATCCTGATTTGGATAGTTAGGAACAAACATCTGAAAAACATCCTCTTTCTAACAAGCTATTCGCAAAAATGTCCAAAATAAAGCAGATTTCACACAGGTCTGCCCGTGTAACTATCAATATTTTAAGGAAGATAATGTGAAAATCACAGCAATTTCTACAAAAAGCACACACTATCCATGTATTATAGGTCGACAGATCACAAGAGTCTGTAATACACAAAACTGAGCAGAATGGCAGAACAAAAGAGATTTCTGATAGGTCAGACAAACTAACTAGTGTTTAAGGCAACACTGCACACTTAAATGAACCAAACAGCTGAGCGGCCAGTTCTGGGAACAATCAGTTTGGAAGCTTTCGAAGCTACAAATGCGCTGTGAATGCAGTGTGATGCACTGTTACACCTCAGTGTCATGCCGGGCCCATGTTAGCTACAAACAGAATATAAGCGAGAGGACTGCACTAGTTCCTCTCCTTCCTACAGCATACACCTGTCTACTGTTTACATCACAATTAAATAGCGCAGATACATTTCCAAAAACAATCAGCATGAAATAACAGACAATAACTGTCTACTGCAGTCATAAAGCAAATGCATTACACTATAATGGGTTACTGAGTACATCTAAGGTATTGGACGGCCTGGTAGAAGGATCAGTTACACATAAAGGCATGAAATGAGGGACACAGCTATCTTCATGCACTGACTAGCTGGGGAAGTAGGTGACACAGTATATGGTTAATAAACTAACCTGCTAAGCCTTAGCAAGAATTTATTTCGTATGGCATCAGACTCGTCACGTACGAAATCTATCCTGCATTAAACACATTTATGGTGTGAAAATAATTAGACAACCTTTAGGGACTTTCTACAGCTGTGGGAAAAAAGAGAACACTGCAATTTATATTTAAATCAGCATCTCTATGAGAATGACAACCGTTCCATTTGAAGTCTAAGTTTAGTTTTGCTTGTGAAAGGCTATCGAGAGCGAAGTGGCTTCTGTGTGCTTCTGGATTTGATCCAGAGTGTTTCCTGGGAGAAATGGGCCTTACACTAGTGAGCTGCACAGCTTCTGGCTATAAGCTCCAGGGCTGTTGATGCTCTGGGGGAAAGAACATGGCTGTTTAGAATTAGCACAAGCTTTATTTATGAATTTGGTACTGCCTAGAAATATCACTGCAGGATATAAATGTCAGTCAGAAGAAAGTGTAACTCATGTTATGGCACAGCCCTCATTTTTGTATTGCACACTCATGACTCAAAACATAGCTATGAACATGCCCTGGTGTTTTCACCTGCCTTACCGCCAACCAGCTGTAGAACCATTCCATATGCAGACAGGATCATAAGTGATACGCCTACTACAGAAATCTATTGATCCCTCCTGTGGTGATGGTTTGCCTCCTGGGAAATCTAAGTTTCTGCGCAGCACATTAAATGCCATTAAAATGCTCTAGGGGTGCAACCTCCTGTCACGGCACTCTGCTCCAGGCCTGCCTGTAAATGGGAGTGTGATCTCAGTGCATTTCCTAGGCTGAAGCTTCAGCCCCTATGTGCTAATGATTCCTCATCTTTCATGTGTAATAATTCTGACTGATGCTTAATTGTAACTTATGCTGTTTAAGGGAACAGAAAGCGAAAGACAGAATTTGCTTGTCTGTTGCGAAAAGCTCTAGCGTGAAAACCGCGCTGCCAAATTTAGACAGCGCAGTTACAAGTGTGAAACTGCGCTTTGCACTCGTCTCGTCTTTTGCAAAAACATCAGAGCAGTTAAAGAGCAGTTGCCGCACAGTTAATGAGTAAATAAGCAACAAACTAATGACAAACTAAACCATCTGTTAACAATGTCCTCGAGTTACAACTAATGCTTAATGAAGAGTTCACTTCAAAAGTATGTGCTAATTAGGGGTGTCGAATCAACGCATTCATGTCAATCAGTTAATCACAGAAAAAAAATCATGCTGATTAATCGCAGTTATGTGACTTTAACCCCATCCGGTGTTCTGTCGGATCATGCTACCCATCGAGATGTGCTACCGGGTCCTTCTGCGCATGTGCAGTACCGCATTCAGGGCCACGCCCAAATAATCTAATCAATTACAAACTCTCTGATTAATTAATCTCAATGAATCACACACATTTATGCTGTAAATGTATTTAAAAAATACTGGACACTGGCAGCTGTGTAAGCTTCAAGGGAGCATTTATTCCACAGTATAGCATGAAGAGATAGACTCTGCTGTAGATTTGCTCTACGGTAGCATTTTTGACAAGGCAGCATGAATCATGGGTTACGGTTACATTTACATTAATGGCCTTTATCCAAGGCAACTTCCATTCCCTAAATACAGGGGACAGTCTCCCTGGAGTAACTTGGGGTTAAGGGTCTTACACGTGAACCCAGTGGTGGTGCTGAAGGTAGGATTTGAACCCATGACCTCTTGGTCCAGAGGCAAGTATTCTACCTTCTAGGCCACCACCAGCCATTTCTCAGTGTTAGACCTTGACTGTATAATCTGGCTCTGTGCACCTCTAAAGATATATCAGTCTGTCTAGGCTCTTAATAAAATATATTTTTCTCAGATTATGCTTATTATCAGTGCTAAACTGACTGTATTAACTGTATAAGCTTCAAGGCAGCATTGTTTGACAAGGTAGCATAAACCGACACCAATGCTTGTACGTACATTGTCTTAAAATGCAGCTTATAGATGGACTTAGTTCCATTATACTGGTTGAAAGTCTGTAATGTTGATTATTCATTCACTCATATGCCAAAATTCCTGTAATTTTTTAAAAATACTTTTACAGCATAAATGTGTGTGATTAATTGAGATTAATCAATCAGACAGCTTGTAATTAATTCGATTTTTTTTATCGCGTGAGATTCTGCAGAGATTAAAGAAAATATGGGGAGGATCATGGCTGAATCTACCTTGGCCCAACACAGCAGGTGTCTGTAGCCTTTTGCACCAAAGTCTGATCTTTTTGTAGGACGGTTGTATCCTCTGTGTGCTCCGTTCAGTAGCAATCTTGTTTGTTAAAAAGTGGTTCAACCATGTCAAAAACCCATTATCTTTCATTCCAAAAGTATTGCACAGGATCAGCCTGCTTAGTGAGAAAGTTTCACTTCCCTCAGTTGTAAAAAAAAAAACTTCTAATAAAAGCTTGCAATGCGTCCTTGTGTCCTTCATTTCTGAACTGCAATACACGTTTCTCTGCATTGTAAACATTTAACACTATTGCACATTATTCTGGACTTTTAAAGGAATTAAGACTGAAAACTGCTTTTTACAGATTTTTCAAGAAACATTGCATCTCTTACCTACACAGTTACAACAGCAGTCATGAGCTCCACATGTGGAGAAACAAATGATACTGAAGTCATTCATCTGTAAACAGTGTCCTCACGTTACCAACTACTATTTAATGAACAGTTAACTTCAAAATAATGTATTAAAATATTCATCATTAATTTATGACTCCATTATATAATGTTATCAACTGTTCTCATCTGACGTCAGTTTGCAGAGAGTTCAGAGCCTTTTGTAGTGTTTCCTCACGTCACTCTCATCTTGAACTCCTCACTCTGTTTGCCATTGCCTGAACTCTGAACTAGGGCTGGGCGATTTGGCCTAAAATCTAAATCTTGATTAATCTCGAACATTTTAACTTGATTACGAATAATGAACGATTATTTTATTTATTAAAATTTTATTTTTGCCCTCATAGTTCACTGATAAGTTGCTCAGTTGTCTCAGTGTTTAAGCCCTCCGTGCTCGACATGTCAGCAGAATAACGTAACATAACAGAGCGGGGTCACGTGACTCCACACGCGGTAGTGCTTTTAAAGGGAAAGTAATCGAAATAATCCACCTGGAAAAATTTGATCGATTATAGGTTCTGAATGTCGATTTCGATTACTTTCCGATTAATCACCCAGCCCTGCTCTGAACTATTTTTTTCACTCCGTCATATTTTAAATTTGCAATAACAACATTTTATTGCAAAGTGATGTGTTCCACTTATGGCAGTGGCTGAATACCTGAATTACAGGGTTGACAAAGGGAGACAAGGTGTGATCACAGACTGTGTTCACCATTTAGGCTTGCACACACCCAGGGTTCCAGTTTTTCTGAACAAAAAATGTACATCCAGGTTTGACAATGAACATTAACCATTTTTCACACAGATTCTGAAAAGGTCAGACTGTGTAAAAGTTTGAAACAGAGCCGGCTCAGTTTTCCGCTTTCTGCAGACCTACCAAAAAACAAACAGAGCTTACACAGCAAACAACAAGCTGAATGATAAATACTCAGCGATTAAAGAAAATATCGGGAGGTTCACAGCTGAATCTACCTTAGCACAACACAACAAGTGTCTATAGACTTTTAGGTTTATAAACAGGGGTTGACATAATTTTTTGAGTACCTACATTAATGAATTGGTACTCGCCCAAATTCAAAAATGTTCACCTTACCATGGGCGCTGGCAGAAGCCGCTGTTATCAGACCTACTGTGACTGAATTTTGATTGGTGCAGAAGCAAGGCTCCACGGATTGGCAGGAACCATATTTTAAATGTCATTATTATTTTTCTTTTTAAGGTTTTCCTTATAAAGGTGGTGCTTAGAGATCCAGTATGAAGTTCCTCAGATTATGTACGCATTTGCGCAGTGAAGACTGAAAACTGGTGCTCATTTGTCGAAACCACATACGGCTTTTCTTGCTTGCGTATGTCAATCCTTGTTTATATACTTGTACCAAAGTCAGATCTTTTGGTGTACCCTCTGACCCCCGTTCGGTAGCAGTGCTTAAAAAATGGATAAAATAATGATAATTACAGAAATGATACGATAATGATAATTCATTCTAGAGGTTTATTTTTTTCTTGCTCTTCCCAAGTCCTTAGTGTTAAACGTCAAAATAATTGCACAGTATAAGTCTGTTGAGGACTCTGTTTCACTTTCCTCAGTTGTATAAAAACACATTTCTCATGTTCGACTTGCTGGCCTTTTCTTTCTAGCCTGTCAGTGTCCTTCAATTTCATTGTTAATATTTTACACTGTCGCACACTATACTGGACTTTAGAAAGTATTAAGATTGAAAACCCCTTTGTCCAGATTTTGAAAGAAACCTTGACCCTGCACCTCATTCAATACACGGTCACAGCAACAGTCATGAGATCTACATGTGGAGAAACAAATGATATCGAAGTCATTCATAGTGGCTGGGCTGTGGTTAAGGCAACATGTCCTCCACACCATTCCAGCACACGCCCAACTGCACAGATTCTGGAGTTATTACAAAACTGATCACAAGAATCTCAAGGACAAGAGCACAAGACCAGCCACTAGTCATAGTGCAGACCCAGAACGAGAACATTCATAGAAACCCACAGTAACCCCACACACAGAAGAAATACATCACAAGCTCAGAGTCTCTTGTGTACTTCAGAGAAAGGACAGATATGTGAAACAGAAAGCACAGACATCTGGAAACTTTATGGAACAGGAATCAAACACATTGTTTTGAGACGTTTTCAAGCATGCAATTTACGCCTTAAACGGCTGGTAGAATCTCCAGGTCGCAACTTTTCAAAAAAGTAAAGCAGAGCCTACCTTTACATCTCGATGAATGACGTTGTTGTCGTGGCAATAGCGCAGAGCTTCAAGGATCTGTCTCATGTAGTGACTAGAAAGAGAGATATCAGAAGACTGAGAGGGAGAAGCACTGAGTCAAATTGGTGTCTATCAGTTCAGCTATACAGGTTTAAGGAGAGCGGCAGGTTGTATTTTTTTGCACTTAACAAAACGAAAACTGCACAATACCTTCCATCACTGAATCTCTCCTTGAAAAGCAGATGTCAGCAAGGTCAGATACCACTCTAACTTTTTTAACGGGGGTTTTACTAAAAGTTCTCCCAATTCTAGCCATCTATTAGTACTCCCTCTTTTACACAGTGTTCATAACTGGGAGGGTGAAAGTCATCTATTCTCCAACAGAGAGGAAAATAATGCTTAGTTTTGCATCAACATGCATGTTTGGGTCAAAAAATAACACAAAGTCAGGTGTAAACAACCCCTACATATTACTTTCGGGCAACGGTCAGACCTCTAAAACCACATCTGTAGTAGATGTTAACCACTCTAAACAAACACAATACATATTGAATAGAACAGTCCTTTAAAAGGCAAAAAGTGACTTATGAACAAAAGGTAATGCATTTTATCCTACAGTATATATTTACAATACAGTGCATCTATGGTATAGGTCTCTCTCCATCTCAACCCATTTTGCTGTGCTGGGATGCCCAAAAAAGCCATGTTCTAATCTCTGACTGTAGTTTCCATGAAATATGGCCAGTGAGAGAAGGCTCAGGGTTTAAAGGAGGTACACTGCTTTGAAAGCTTTTTAATTACCTTCGTAGAAAGAAATGAATTTTCACAGCCATCATTTTCACAGCATGCTTTATGTATTGTAATATGTTGTTTGTCTGCACTTTTATTAGGACATTAATGCAACAGTTAAAACTGCAATCAAAACAGCTGCCACTGAGAAATCCCTGTCAAGCACAAACTGAAGGCCAGGCTTGGCCTGATGTATGGCTTAACTTAGGCCTCGTTCACACGGACGTCTGAACCAGGCGTTTTTCTGGCATTCTTGACGCCAGGTGAGCGCCTATTAAACGCCACCCGTTTTTCTGCTCATTGAAGCAAATCAGAGCGTCCACACGGGCGTTCAGC
>JBBPCW010247228.1:0-14755 GCA_037974425.1 Phenacogrammus interruptus
TGTGGCCCTGCGACGTGCTGGCGACTGTCCAGGGTGTACCCCGCCTTCGCCCGTTGTAGCTGGGATAGGCTCCAGCCTCCCCCCCCCCGACCCTGAATGCAGGAATAAGGGGTAGATAATGGATGGATGGATGGATATTTTGTATCCTGAGTTGGTAGTATATAACAAAGAGATGGACCATCACCTTATGCAGGAAGAGCCCTATGCATGTCCTGGGAAATTTGGATTTAAGCAAATGGCAGCTCCTTAGCAAAGACTGACAAGCCCTTTTGGAATCAATTCTCAAATGTTCTGGTGTGCAGCATGCCGGCAGCATTCCTGTCTTCACAGCCTCTGGGAAATCCTTAACATTGCAGGTTGTTTCTTCACCCTTTGGCCTCAGTTTCACCTCATTTTCTGATTTCTGCCAGTGATGTTTTATGATTTGCATCTGCTTCAGTAGTTGGTGTATGCTTGAAATTTTGATGGCAAACGGAGCCTTTTTTTTTGCAAGCTTGCTTTGTTTTTCTACTCTATCACTGTAATTTCTAGATTTCGTGACATGCTTACTGCTGCCAGGCCAGGTTTAGTAAAGTTAAATAAATAAATTAAACAAATAAATTGCACTGAGGTGCCAAGAGCTCTCAGTGCAAGCATCCATCCACTAGGACATGTCACTTCAATTGTAAAATTTGTAGTTATCTCTCGTTAAATTCAGAAAGGTCAGTTTACACGAACCCAGCCTAATAATCTGATTACAATATTAAGCTGCAATAAAAGATGCCTTCCAACTAATCTAAAATCCATTTTTACCAGAAAATGTATACACGGTTAATCTACTAAATCAAAACAGCCAATTTAACATTAAACTGTGAACTTGACATATTAACTGCCATGGGTTCTCTTTGTGACAGTGTGAACAAAAATAGTTTGAAGGATTAGAACTATATATATTTGAACTCTGTCAGTGTGTTTACCTGCTTGTCCTTTCTGAAGAACTTCAATATCCACTGTGGCATTTGCTACATCGCCTGACTCCTGGTCTGTTGCTACTACCTACAAAAACAACAGGAGTCACTGTACTATATGAAACTTGTACCCTTAAAGGAGTATGTATGCAAATTGTATTCTGTTCAAGCACTCTGAACGCAGTGCAGAGTAGTCAGATCTAGATTAGGGCAGTATAGCTGGGTTCCTACTGAGCTACAGCTGTCGGTTCACAAAGGCCTTCCAAATTATATGACAGACTGAAGCAGGTGTGTGTTATGAGGAAGACTGCTAAAGTCTGCACAGTTGTGGCCTGGAAGAAACCTAGTTTGGTACCTCTGTTTTAGATGCTTATTCTGACTCTTTGTTTCAGTCAGTCAGATTATCCTGTGCTTTAAATGTATAATCACCTCAAGGATGTGTCTATCAAAGGCGCTGAGCTGAGTAGCCTTTGCGATCAAGATACCATCCTCAGTGATGTGATACAGCTTGGTGCTGGAAGCCAGTGGGTGAAGAGCATAGGTGATTTTTGGGTTGATTCCCTGGAGAGGGTTGCAAAATAATTCATGTTAATAACCACATAGATAGTAGTGGCCACATAGTGACATTATAGACTACATAATAGTAACTGAAGGAAAAGATTTATCACCATACATCTCTGAAGTCTCTGTCTGTTGCCTGAATTATGAGGACCTCGTTTCCATAAGTAGAGACCAGCGTAGCGGGGCTTGAGTTCTCAATGACAAAACCCTTGTAGGTGGTCTTATTGAAGTAAGGAGGAAAGCGGTTTTCTGCCACCACACGCACCAATGCAGTGGTCACTGTGTATTTCTTAGGATCATTCCTCTGGGCGGCCTGTCAGGAGTTAGTCATAAACAATATGCTGAAATGTACAGTCATATGGCATAAGCTACCAGGCTTAAAGGCTTTATTAAGGGTCCATGCCATTGTTGTTTTTTGCGTTTCTTTTATATGGGAACATTTTCCACACTCTCAGAATTAAAGACAGATTTTACTGTACCTTTAAGGTTGCTGTATGAAAATGTGTTCCATTTCAAATGGTTTTTCTAATTTGTATTTCAGCAGTCTGAACTAAAATACAGTGTAAATTCATCAGGAATGGGTGAGCTTAAATTGGGCTAAACATATATTAACCTGTTCCCACTTTCTGTTGTACACTTAAATTTACCAGAAAATTCAAGGCATTAGCCTTTGTTTTGTTTTGTTTTGTTTAATTGTCGTGTTGACTGTTAATGTTACAGAGAACTTTATTAAAAGTTGCTCCTTGTTGGACACCTGTGTTCCTCTGCTGCATGTGTATTAGTCAACTCAACTTGGACTTTGTTGACGGATAAGTCAATCTGAAAAAATCTACAGTATATACAGTAACCCCTCAGTCTTACGCAGGTGAGCATTCACGGATTCAGTGTAACGCTCCATGTCTTTTCCTCGTATTTTAGTGTTTTAAACAACAGTTATCTCAGGTTATTTAGTAAACTGTGCCCTGTCTAAACATGTGAGTAAAAAGAGTTATTTCAACGTTTCTATTGTGTATGAGTCTTCGACACTGCTAATGCTAACCGCAAATGCAAATGTTTTTTAGCAATAAAGTTTTCTGATTCTGATTATTTATTTACCTTTAGATTTTCTTTAAATGTAATGCATTAAACTGTGTTTAAAACGAAATTAAAATGTTCTGGGAGCATATTTGGGGGCATATTTCGGGTTTAGACATAGGCATTTTTTTAACCAAAACACAACAACGCGGTTTTTCGCTACACATGGGTGCTCTTGGAACGTAACCACCACGAAAAGCACTCAAAAACAGTTTTGTTTCTTGTTCCTGTAAGGTGTCCTTGAGTGCCTTGAAAGGTGCCTATATATAAAATGCATTATTATTATTATTATTATTATTATTATTATTATTATTATTATTATTATTATTATTATTACACAAGAACGACATAGAATGTAGTTCTCTACTTTGAAACTGAATAAGTGTCATGGCTGCCCTACCATAATAAGAAGTCTGAAAGTAGGAGTTATCAGTCTGCTTCTTACACGCCGTCTCAGAGTAATTTCACCCGTTTCATGGTTGATGGTAAACCTGCCATTGTCTTCACCTGTAATCATGCCTTAAAGTCAGTAACATTCATTCTGTTCCAGTTATCAACACATGGTATCATTCAAACAAGAATAACAAATGTAGCTAGAGCTGCAAAATATGGCTAAAATATTAGCAATGCAAATTGCACACATTCACTTAAGCCTCACAAATATTAAGAATGTAGTGGTGAGACAGAAATGTGACTTGGTTATTTAATGGCGTGCAGTATTTTGTCCTAACATATTTACTTGGTTGGATTACATTCTCCAAAATAACCAAAATGCATTGTGCTTGATTCTCATTTGCATGTTGCAGACTTCTGTGATAGTACTCTAAATGCCAGTATGATATACTGATTAACAAATGACACATCCTGCATCCCTACATACAGCTGAAGCATTAGATACCTGACAGGATGGTGTAGGTCAAGGGTGTCATTATGTCTTTGTCTCCATCCTCAGCATGAATGGGACCCGGAGAAAAATGCAAGACTGAGTTCTGCAACATAAAGACCTTGTTTTACACTGGTGCCTTACTTATCCCTACCTGGGGTCAGTGATCTTATTTAATCTTTAAAAACACAAAGTTTCTTCAAAAAGCAATGCAAAAAGCAAAAGCAGCCTATTTACACTCATACAGTCTTTGTCTGGTGCTTTGTCTGGAGGTCAAGCAAACTGCTTGTGCTACTCCTTTGGTCAGTTATTACTCATGCACCACATTACCAAAGAAATATGTAGACATGCCTTCTAGGTTTAGCTGGGTTTAGCTGTTTCAGCATAACATAAGTGTATTTTAAGAATACACCCAAACAGTCTCCATAGACAATAATTAGTGTGTCATGACTTTCAACATTAATCCCGACATAATTTCCCCCCCTGCTAGAGCAGCAGCCCTGCTCAATTTATTGACAGTTATTATGGAAGCCCTAGGAGCAAAAACAGTTCACTCACAAAGCACTAGGGCACACAAGCTCATAGAACTCAATTACAGCACCTACTATCAAGTTACAAAGCGAGAGGCACAGTCAGCACAAGAACTGGAGCCTGGAGCTTCATTGATTGGATTTTCCCTTACCAAGCAGTCACAGCCTAAAGCTGGGCATGCACTGTGCAATTTTTTCTGTCGTGCTATTCAGCTCCTGACTGAATCGCAGAGTTTAGAAGTTCATAGCCCACAATTCATGTTCTCACACTGTGAGCCTGATGCTCTGGTGTGACCTGACTGCTCACACTGTACATTTATACACGTAACGTGTCCAAAGACTTAGATTTTTTTTATTTACTTAGAAATAAATAACAGAATGTTCCCTTTGTAAGTACTAACAAAAATATTAAATAAATACAAAAATGTCTTGGCACAACACTGAGGTAGGAAAGGCACATTATTATAGTCATTGTGCAACTGAGCAGCAATGTCCATCCAACTCTTTTCACGGTTGTTTTGGTCGTGATAATTTCGTGAGGCCACGCCGAAAAGGCTCGGATGAGCTTGCCAAAGTTCTATAGGTTGGGCCTCGATCGTATGTGTCCAGATCACATGCTGCGCCACTTCATCTTTTGTGTCCAGAACATCTGGTTGTGAGTGTTAATCGCTTCTCGTTACCCCATGTATACTACACGACACACAACACACGACACACGACACACGATTAAGGCAAAACTCGGGCCGATCCCCAAAATAGTCGCACATCGTCTCAAAATGGGCCAAAAATTGCACAGTGTATGCCCAGCTTAAGATCACCATGGGCAATGCCAAATGTCAGCTAGAGTGATGTAAACCATACAGTCTCTGGGCTAGACAGTAGAATGGCATTCTTTAAAGTGATTAAAAACCCATAACCCTCTGGCACTATGACAAATACAGACTTTAGTGGAGTCCAGAGGACTACTGCCTGAATTCATAATTCTGAAGTCAAATAGTTGTCTTTCTCATGCTTTGGGCCCCTTTGTTCCAGTGAATTCTACAACATAGAATTAAGCTTTGTGGCTAGTGTGAGGCCCCTCATGAAATTGTTTGCCAAATTTGGTTTGAAGAAAACGTGACTGCAGAGACCTGACCTGTACCTCATTCAGCACCACTAGGATCAACTAGCCTGGCCTTACTGCCCAGTATCAGTGCCCAACCTCACTAATGCTCTTGAGGCTAAATTAAATGAAATCTGCATTGCCATGTAAAGATGTCCCAGAAGTGGAGACTAACTCCATTTTAATGCCCTGATTTTAGATTCTGATGTTCAACAAGTTCTTTCGGTCATGTAGTGCATGTGGTACTTAGGTTGCATTATGCCATCTGCTAAATATTATGCCTGTAAATGTTACCTCCAAATCCTCTGAGATGTTAGCAGTGTACAGAGGATTGGTGCAGATGGTGTGCTCTGAAACTGGAGAGCAAGGCAGAAAATGAGGATATTGGTCGTCTCCATCCATCACGTTTATTCTTACAGTTGCTGTCGTGTTGTACTTCTCAACTGTGTTCATTTCCTTAATGTTAAAAATCAAAGAAAAACCATAAGCAAGAATACATATTATGTATTTAGTCCCAGCTTCCAATTTTTCTGTTTTTTTAATTCTTTGTTTGAAAAATAATACCCATAACTTACCACGGCATATATGACCACCTGAAGCTCATTTTTAGTTTCAAAATCCAGTGGTTTGTTGAGGATAATAATTCCACTGTTAGGAAGATCAATTCTGAAATAGCTTGCATCAGGCTAAGAAGAGAGAGTGATAGTTATTGGAATTTCTGTTGGGTGTTCATCTCAATTACACAGAATGAACCTGTGACAGCAAAAGGTTTCTGTGTGAATAAATATGAAACTACCACAAACAGACTTTTTTTTCAGTCTATCTTGAATAATACATAACAAAATGTAATAAGAAAGTAGTAAAATGTCATAATCTTTACAAATAAGAAATACAGCTCCAGAAAATATGAGACCACTACAATTTACTTTTAAATCAACATCTCCATGAGTCTGACAACCATTCCATGCCATGTCTACTAAATTCTTACACAAGCACCTCATTCTGCCTTATGAGGTACTGACCAGTGATCACCTGAATCAGATCTTGTTTAATGAGGAAAAGTATAAAAACCTGCAATTAACACTCCCCTTCCACAATGTGACCAGTCAGATCGCAAAACACTACTAGAGTTCCGTCAAAGGTGGTTATTGCCATTTTGAGTGAACAAGAGATTTGTTTTATTTAAGGTCAGTAAACACTGCATCATTTCTCTTATTTTGATGTAATTTCCTTTAAAATTATGCTTTAAAGAACAATATTTTTATTTGGGAATTTTGTCAGCATTTCTTAAAAACTAAGGAAAAGCTGTTTAGTTCAATACTTTCACCTATAAAAGATAAAACCAGAGAAACTGACTATTTTTGCAGTGGTCTCCTATTTTTTTCTGGAGCTGAAGGTGGTTTTGTTGATTGTGGATTCTCTCAGTGGAATAATAAGTATAGTTGACTGTTGTGATAAATAAGCTTAAAATAAGTCCCATTATCCATTATTAGTGCCATGGGATCACATTTGAGACAAATACCAATCCGTATAGTCATAACAAGCCATCCAAAAGGAGTCAGTGTTTTGTAAACCATGTGTTTGAGTGCATGGTATTAAGCATTACTCACAGATGATTTTTCGATGACGTATGTGATTGTGTCCCCATCCGCATCTTTGGCTTTAACAGAAAACACCACTGAGTTCACTGCTGTCAGCTGTGAAGAACAAATAACTTCTTTAAATCAAACCAAGTACTATCTATGTCTACTGGTTTTAAATATAGCACAGGTCTTGCACCTTACCTCACTAACAAACCGTGGCTGAACAGTCTTGTCGAGGAAATATGGCGTGTTGTCATTTTCATTCAAGATCTCAACCATGACTCTGAATTCATTCTGAAACAAAAAGAGAGAACATACATGCAATACATTTGTGTGTTTCATTTTGCTGTGTATCAGGATCCACACCTTAATATATCGGATCCTAAAACATTTGGAGGTTCCGATATATGACCAGTGCCCGCCATCAAGTTCAGTGGGCATAATTACCCCCGACGTCATTAAACTACATTTAATGCTTTATTTTTTCCAATATGTAAAACAAGCAAATAAGCAGTCATTCTAATTTAAATTGACTGGGCATTAGAATGTTCAGAACTGTGTTCTGTTTTGAAGATGTGTGTAAAAATATCGCTTAGTACTACACCTGTTTTGTGTCCTCCTCATAACACGTTAAAAAGGCCATCAAAATTGACCCCTGGACCTGTTGATAGTTCACAAAATTAAATTTTTTTAAAGACAGAAAATTAAGGACAGAATTAAGGACTGTTATGATAGGTTTAGTTTAAAATAATTAGAATATTAGGGTATGATACTGAACATCCTAAAAAACACAAACAATAGTATGACAGCTGTATATTTTTCACTACATATGGCATATCTCACAGTTGTCACATGCTGCACATTACTAAATTGTTTGTTTTTAAAATTCAGTTAATTTATTTATTTAATTAAGACCTGTGGAAAGACCCCATACAACATTTAACAATGATGGTCACTGCTGTAAAGACGTTGTACTTTGTGGTCCCTGCTGCATTGTGATACACAGTCCGGTCAATCTGCTTACCTCTCGGTCCAAGCCCCTTGAAAACGATGAATTTAATCTTATGGTTCGACCCTCAAGGTAAAACCAGCCTGCATTCTCTCCGGTAAGACACAGACGAATGCTGTTGGCCCCTGGCTCTCCAGCAATGGTGATGTTTGCAATGAATTCCCCCATGGGACTGTTCTCTTTGACGGTTGCAAAAATGTCATGACCACCAAGGCATAAACTGGCTGTCATTAAAACAAACGAGATGTTCAATTTTAGAATTACACAGTGAATAGTTCCTTTAGTTGTACAAATACCTTTCCAGCTTGAGTCTGTATCTCATCTGCTGATGCACAGTTTATGTTAGTCAACCTTTAGTTCTGCATCAGTGGTCAATTTCCAACCACAGACGTCCTGCTGGCTTGATATTTTTGGGTGTCAACTCAACAGTGGCACTTATGTGCTCTATCAAATACATGATGAATAAGACAGTGGGTGGCTGACAAGTTGTGCAACGACTGTGTAATTGGGTAATTAATATAATGACCTTTGAGGAGGTGGCAAATGGGTGGGAGTAAGTGTTTCAGAGGGAGTGAATTTTAAATATAAATGCTCCCTAAGTGGATTAATTGAACTGTAGACAGATTTTATGGAAGTGCAAAACCAAGCTTGTTACTATGTGTGTATCTGCTTGATCGATTATTTCAGTCATTGCACCTTGCTATAGAAAACTCAGCTGTCAATTACAAAGCTACCTTTTTGTGCTACTCCACAGTGTCTGTTTTCATGAGTCTTACAAACCTTTTACAATGTGATAGGAAACATTCAGCACAATATGGTAGAGGAGTGCCCTCCAAGGCATCAGCATGGTGGAACACCTGGCCTTGGCCCTGTTCTGTGTCCCAACTATAAAAAAGGAACAAATCTTTAAACACAGACACAACTCTAATCCAGAAGAGTCAGCGTCCAGCACAGTTTCTCTACTTGAAAACTTATCCACCAAACCTAGAAACTACCAGCTATTTAGCAACAGGTGTGTTTAAACTAGGAAATCATCAAACTGCTGGATGACAGAGTTGTGCACTCCTGTCTTAAAACAAGGAGTTAGGGTGTTTACAATATAAATGCATTTACAGCAACAGTCATTTTTGGATCTTGTTCAATTTTGATATGACCAAAGTCAGATCTAAACACCCAGGACACCTTGTGATCAGATTAAACCACGTTAGTGGTCTGAAAGAGTAACTTAAGTAAATCAGTAACTTAATCTTAAGACTAAATTCAGAGCATTAATCTTGAAAACTAGGAAGTAACTTTTTCGTTTGGTAAAGCATTCTAAAGTAGTTAATTCAAATTTACTAGTAAAACATCTGGTGTAAACAGCCTTCTGATAAACACTTGAGGAAATACAGCATTAGGAAAAAAATCTAATCTCTAGTCTAGCTTGATACTTCTAGGCTGGCAGGTGAGAGGACAAAAAAGGAATAGTATGACGGATGATATGCTGAGCTAGTTTTTTGCAAAACAAGAACTTTTTTGTTCTAAGGAAAGTATTAGACATGACACGATACCACTTTTTTATGTCCGATACCGATATTGTAAATTAGGAGATCTGCCGATACGACACAAATCCGATACTTTTTAACAAAACAGTAAACAAAAAATAAAGCTTCCAAAAAATGCTGAAGATACATTTTGTATACCTTCACACAAATACAAAAATCAGAACTGTTATATAATAAGGGAGAATGTTGCACTCTAAATCTAAATGTTGCACTCTTACAAATGGAGACTCTAAATGTGGGATTTTAATGTAGCACTTATACAAACGGTGAGATATGCTTACTGGCCACGCCCCATAATTACAATTGGCTCTTACTTAGCAGGGGCCTGGACTGTGTGTTGTGATATCCCCTCGCTAACATGGAGGATTTGCCTTAAATAATCTTAAATCTAAATATTAAGAAAGTATCCAAGCCAGAGTTATTGATTGGCATGGTGAAGCAGACATAGTTAACAGAAAGAAAAATTACATGCGTGCTGATGTGCTCTCTTCAACTCACATTGGATTGCATTTCAATGAAAGTGTAAACAGAGTCCAGCCAAAGTATATCTAGATACAATTTATTTTTTATATCTGTTTTTTTAATATTCTTTGCTTTTCTGAACCCTTTAGGCACCCATAAAAGAGCTTCTGGTAACATTACCAACATGTTAATCTTATTTCTCAGTCACACACCAGTCCACACTTCACCACTACCTTAGTTCTTTTTCTAGAGCCACACGTGACCCCTGCAAAGCTGCCTAAGACGTATTTTTCACTAATCCTGATTAATTTGTCTGACAGCACTACAGTCCTGTACCCACCATTCTATATGAAGCTACACTAACTTTCACTCTGACCCCTGTATTCAGTGCATGATTCCATAATTCCATTCTGTTGAGTTATTTTCATTAATTAGGCTTTGCTAGCTAAGTTTATAGTAACATTAAGTAATCACTAGGTGGGGCACAATACCTTTTTCCTTCTGCCTGTATTTGTGACAAGAAATTATGAATGGAAATCCTGTTTAGGCAGGCGGTTAAGTGTTAGAACCATGTATCTGACCCAGGTAAACTGAGAGTAATCCCACCTTGATCTCATCAAATAAATGCTTAAGAAAGCTGGTGAAAGTCAAACTCAAGCTGTGCTTAGACACTGCAAATTCAGAGATGCCGAGTACTGAGTACACTGTTCTAAAAATACTGAAATGTAACATTAAAAAAAAAACAATGAGAAGATATTTTTAATATTTATTTATTACTCAGTCACACTGTTTCTTGCATTTACTACTGATAATTTCAAAAACATGTTTAATATGTAATTTCTACTAATTGTTTTTAAAACAAATTTACTATGTTCACAAGTTTCACAATAGATAAACATACTCTAAAAAAGTTTTTAAAGCCTTTGGAATATGCATTGTGTTTAGAGTCTTCCAAATACAATTAAATTCTAGTCTTTTCTGTGATTATGTCATCCAGTATTGTCATCGTGGAGTATTGTCAGATGCCTTTCCGTTTTTTTTTGTCATCACGTAGTCCAGTCCAGAAAACTTTTCTGATTCTATAGACAGCAACATTGATGAGATCTGCTATCAGATTACTAAAATAGCTGCTGGCTGTGTACTCAGGGCTCTGTAAGGATTAGTGAAACAGGAAGTAGGTCTGTGTCACATCTTAGATTATCACAGACAGAGTATGATTTCATATCCTTGTCTTCGGCATTACCCTGTGCTTGGCTGTGTGGGCGATTGAATAAAAAAGTAATACTCTTACATAAGTATAAACAAAAGATTTGGCTGCTTGGCCTCTGTCGCAATGCCTTGTTTCAGGCAGAAAATAGAAATCTTTGGTGTGTTCAGTAATGTTTTATAGTTTTGCAGTGTTGAAAAGGGCTGTGTAGCAAACCAGTACATGCTTATATAAAAGCCTAATGATCCTGTCTCTGCGAAAGAAAGGCCCTCAAACTCATTAGCCCAGCTTTGTAAATGGAACAGTTTGGAGGCAATTAGTGGGATGTAATAAGGGTTGGATGGTCTCTGAATAAAAACAGAAAAAAACAATGTTTTTTTTTTAACATAAATGTAGCATGTAAATAAAGGCACTCAGCATCTCAGCAACAAGGTCATCGACTGTACTCAAAGCACGAATGTAGCTTGAATTGAATCTGTAGACTGGTGCTAAAATGTGAAGTTCAATGGTATTATCTTTACACGTAATGTAAATGAATGTACAAAAGCTTAATCTGTAAAATGGCTATAGCCACAGCCTCCGGGCAGCGGGGAATTTGGTGCCTGCTTCATCTTTCTCTCTCAGACTCCCTCAGCAAAAACATCCTCCCTGCTGAACTTAGCATGGTAAAGTCCTGACCCCCACTTTTACTCTGAGAGTGACTTCCAGACACTATATAGCATACATTGATAACATGCACAAACACAACTAACTAGTGTTCAGTGAAGCAAAGGATTCAAAACACAAATAGGAAGCAAACTATGCACCCCAAGGTATATACACCCTGAACCAAAAGCTACAACCACATGAACATGTTTCCTTACCTTATCTGTGAGGCTGTTTGTTTCTACTTCAGGGGATCCAACAGACCATGCTTGCAGTGGCCTCCTTTATCCCTGGCCTCATGTCTCTGCTATTTGGGGTTAGATGTGTGGACTCAGAGGTGGTGGCTGAGTCACAACAACAAATGTGACAGATTTCCCTGCCTACCAAGCTGTCCTGAGAGAGAGAGAGAGAGAGAGAGAGAGAGAGAGAGAGAGAGAGAGAGAGAGAGAGAGAGAGAGAGAGAGAGAGAGCGCAAGTGAAAAGTGTTTAGCTGGAGGGTATTAAGAGCTCCCTTGTGGCGCAGACATGGGGCTTAGAGGGCATTTCCAGGATGGGATAACTCTCTGGCAGCTATTAGGTTAAAGCGAGAACAAGGGCTAAAGAGCTAACACAGGGCAGTCTCCACGAACTTCATTGCTTGAAACGTGCAGTTAAGTGTTTTTTTTTTAGACTAAAAGTGGGGTTGTCTTATACCTTACAAATTAAGTAATTACTTTTGTTTTGCTATGTTATTCCAATGTAATTGTGTAATTATACATTTAATTACACAATGGGATGTCGAGTTAATGACATTTACATTTCCTTTATATTCTATATCATGTGTCTGCACTTGTCGTTTACTGAATTATCATGAATTTTCTTTCTTTTTCTCGCTGATATGCTTGAAGAAATATTTACTAATAAAAGAAATATCACTTCTATATTATGATATAATCCACTTTGTTTAGGTAAAATCAGTTGTTACAAATACAGTATTTTGCAATGGCATTCTTAATATAGTCTCCTTAAAAAATAAGTGTGGTATTATTAGGAGAAGTTTGGAGTCTTTAGACAAGAAATTCTCTGGGGTTTTCTTTCTTTCAATGAGCTATAAGTGAGAAATAACTAATATTGCATTACACCATCCTGGGCTCTGGTTATCAACTGGCTCTGATAACACTCCTATTGGAATCCAAGCTGTGGTATTGCTAAGATTCAACTTCACAGTCTCCTGATTTTAGGGCGAATGCTTATAGATTTGTGGAGACTTCAAAGTCTGCCATAACCAGGAATCCAAGAAGATAAAATGTCTAGTAGTACTGCATGATGGAAAGATCTCCAGTTTAAGCTGGGAAAAATATAGTGTTCTCAAGGTGAAAAAATGACTGCATTACCACCCTTTTTGTATACAGTGTTTATGGAATCAGCTGAACAGGGTGTCAGTAAAAGTAAAGTTGTCTTAGGTGAGAAAGACTGATCCTCTGCCACCGTGAGAGATTCTCCACACTTGTCTGTCCTGACTCTACTGTCTCTCCTTCACCTTACAGACGACTAACTCCACAGACCTTTAATTACCTTTGACAAGAGATTACATTGCCTGCCTGGTGTTTCGTTTTGTCTCTTCTCTTCAGTGTTTGCCAAAGACTAATGCAGCCCTAAGGACAGGCCCACACCCCAACCTCCCCCCACACCCCCTCCTCGCAAGCTTGCACCTGCCAGTTGGGAATGGCTGTTGCAGTGATTACATCTGGTCTCTGTGAAAGACTTGGCTGTAGCCAAACTCAACAGCAGATAATTGGCTTAATCATGTGCTCTGACTAACCACCATTACAGATTAAACACGCCCAGTGTTGCCAGCTATAATACCGTACAGCAGACCTATTCACACATACATCTTAAGAGTTCACTTCCATGTACACCTCGTCTGTGGTTCATCAGGTGCACTGGAAGACTATGTACCATCGATTGCTGCAGCTTATTGAACAGATCACCAGCCAGTGCGTTTCACAATCTTCTCAGTCACCTCTCAGTCATTATCCTCTAATGACTGCAAAGGCTGCTTAAGGCTCTCCTGCACTAGAGTTTGAATTGATCGGTCTTAGACTGAACTCACCCCTTCATCGTCTATTTCTGTGTTTAAGGAAAGGTGACAGCCATGTTTCACACTAAAGTTCAGCTTACACACTAGTGCACGTGCCACAGCACATGCACAGTCATGTCACACTTGTAGACACACTTAAAGGGTCACACAGACTGTACTTGTGAAAGTGAGCAGAACTTGCCTGTACATATGCTAACTGTGTAAAACTGCTTTTGAAAAGCTTCATTTGAGGAAAAAAGCTGTACCAGTAGAATGTTTGACTTTGATGTTTGACTTTGTGTCAGATTTATGATCATATAGCAGCAGAAGGGAAACCTCAGGGCCTTCTGGGCCTTAAAAAATATCTGTATAGACCTAAAAAATATCTGTATTTTCATGTTGTATTTAAAACTCAACACTCACTGCTATTTTAGTCTTACTTCATTATTTTTTCTTGGGTACACTGTTCATTTTTTCAGGACTCACTCCCACACTGACTAACAAACTATATCTCAGATTTAAAGCATTGGTTGCAGGTTCTCTCTTTCAAATTAAACACTGATAAAACCAAAGTTCTACTAGTCAGCCCCAAATCCCTACAATCTAATTCATCCGGTTTTTTTTACTGATGAACTCATTAATCTAGAAATTCCACACACAAGGTCAAATTTATGTTAGCATGGCTGTCACAAGCTTATTTATAAGCTTCATATGTCTGTCTAGAATGACAGAAAAAAAGCAATGCGCAATACCATTAGTTTATTACTAAAATATTATTGTTGAGGCTTGTATTCAGGCCTGAGGGTTTTTCTCGAATATAGTTTGCTGCTAGTTTACTTTGACATGCACCTTTGTGCAAACACACACACACACACACATACACACACACTCACAGTTTGTATAATCTTCATAGATTCATACACTGCTAGAAGCTGCACATGTGGCTATGGTCACCATGTCTCAAGGTTTAGACTGTAAGAGGTATGAAGTAGTATAGTGTGGAAGAACTATGTTCTCTGGTGTGATGAAATGTGACCACACCTTTACTAAGGAACCTCCACTGGCTCCCTGCGGCTGCTCGTGTTAAGTTCAAATCCTTAACGCTTGCTTTTAAGGTCAAAAACGGACTTGCACCCCCATACATAACAA